>VMDO01004532.1:0-27517 GCA_007922755.1 Pedetes capensis
AAGAACAATGTTGGCTGTTAGTTTGAGATAAATACATTTGTCATAAAAGCCAAACAACTTCCAAATAACTTACTTTACTAAGGGAATATTTAAGAAAAATACAAAAATTCAAGTTAAACTATATTCAATGTCTTTTTAGTATCATTAGAGACAATATATTATTTTTCTTTCTTCCTTTCTTTCTTTTTCTTTTCTTTTTCTTTTTTCTTTTTCTTTTTTTCTTTTTTTTTTTTTTTTTTTTTTTTTTTGCAGTGCTTTGGGGTTGAACCCAGGGCCTTGTACATACTTTGCAAGTGTTCTACCACTAACTTGCACCACAAGCCCTTTTTTTCATTACTTGAGACAGGGTCGAGCTAAATTATGGAGGCTCCCTCTGGCCTGCAATTCTCCTGCTTCTGCCTCCCAACTCACTGGAATTACAGGCATGAACCACTGCACCTGGCCAGACAAGTATATTGTTTTACTACTTCAGCCCACATGGTGTTCTGTTATGACACAATAAAGTAACTGCATTTTTTTAAAAAAAAAATCCGTGTTATCAAAAAAATTACTTTACTAATGATTGCCTCTGAAATAAAGGTAGATTTATAGTGATTAAACTGTATTTTGTTATTGTTCAGATTAAAATAACACGAGTGGATCAAAATGAACCAAATAAAACCTACACATTTCCTCATTTTCTCTTCAATCCACATGCTTGGATGGCTCTCCTCTTTTATTTTGGCTTCAAAAATTCAAAATTCAGTTCACAACTCAAACTAGCAAAAAAGAATGAAAACAATGTGGCATAAGCCAAAGAACCCTATCCAGGCCGAACAAATAGCTACACAAACAAAGCAGCTGTTCTATGCTTTGTGCAAACAGCTTTCTTCCTATTATAACAGTGCTACTTGCAGACCACAATTCAGTTACAACCACAAATGGTATGTAAAATGTGAGTCCAAACTAATTAATCTTGTGTCTAATTCAAGAGAATATGTGTTGAAAAACAAATGTTTAAAATTTACTGAAAATTTCCCTATTCATATTCACAAGTGAAATTAATTTGTATTCTTATTTTCTGGAACCTATCATTGATGGGCCTGCAGCCATACCACTGTAGAGTCCGATTCTGTCAGATCTTGGAAGCTAAGCAGGGTTGGACCTGGTTAGAACTTGGATGGGAGACCATCTGAGAACACAAGGTGCTGTACACTTGGGAGAAGAACCTGGCAATCCACTCCCAAAAAACAATCAGCCACTGAAAACTCTATGACTAGCAGGGAAGCACTAACAATACTGTTTCACCTGTTGTACTTGGGGTCGCTATGAGTCGGATGCCAACTTGCCAGCACCTAACAACAACATCAATGATGGGTTTCCACATTAAAGTTAGGCTAGCTTCAGAAAGTAAAATGATAAAAATGCCAATATGTTCCATGTTCTAAAAAAATGTTTAATAGAAGTTAACTATTTCTTGAAATGCTTAAAGAAGAAATCCATAACACTGGCTGTGGTACCCCTTTTGGAAATAATTCCTTAAAAGCTTTACCAATGTCTTCTACTGTTATTTATCTATTCAAGTTTTATGCTATTTTTTCACAGAGTTTAGATTATTATTTCTTGAAAATGATTACTTTTATCATTTTTATATGTATTGTCCTATATGGTATTGTATTGTGCTTTTATACTTTTTTATCATCTGCATAACTGTAAGCCTGCAGCTGTACCACTGTGGCATCCAATCCTGCCAGATCTCAGAAGCTAAGCAGGCTAAGGCCTGCTTAGCACTAGGATGGGAGACCACCTAGAACACCAGGTGTTGTAGGCTTGGAAGAAGGACCCAGCAGTCCACTCCCAAAAAACAATCAGCCATTGAAAACTCTAGGAATAGTAGAGAAGCACCGACAGTAGTGTTTCGCCTGTTGTACATAGGGTCACTCTGAGTTGGACACCGACTTGATGGCACCTAACAACAATGACATAACTGTAAGGATACTTTTTCATTACTCATTTTGTCCAATTATGTTTTCTCTCTCTTTTCTTTCCTGATTGGATATGTCACAGAGCTAAGCTCTTAGATGTGTCACTTTCATAGTTAGCTTTTTAAAAAAAAATTTAGATTTTTCTTTTAGCTTTTTTCTTTTTTTCCTGAGGTTCTGGAGATCAAGCCCAGGGTCTTGTGCATGCTAGGCAAGTGCTCTATATTAAAATTTTCTCAGTATATTTTTAGACTATTTTACTTTTATTTTTCTCAATTGGTGAGTTGAATGCTTAATTTATGAATTTTTAATTTTCTTGCTTTATAATGAAAATATTTGAGAGTAGGAAATTATTGCCATTTTAACTACATCTTATAAATTTTCATATGTCACTTTCATATTATTATTTTACAGTTTTAGGGTTTTCTGTTTGTGTGTGTGTGTGCACACGTGCATGCTCAGGGGATTGAACTCAGAGCCTTGCACAGGCTCAGCATACACTCTGCCTTACAATTTTTAATGGCAGTTTTATCTTTAATCAAAAAGTTATTTAAGATAGAAAAGGTTGTTTTAGAACAGTTTTAGATTTAGAGAAAAATTAAGCAAACACCTCAGATAGTTCCCATATTTTATCCTGCTTCCCCCATAACTTAGTGTCCCCTATTTTTAATTATGATATAGGCATTATAATTATATATAATGTTATATAATTATAAAATATTAATAATTAATCTCAATATTGTGGTTTTATTGATTTTTAAATTATTTTTCCTTTATCTCTAATTAATCTCTTCCTCCTGCTAGCTATAGATTTATTTAGAGTTTATTCTTCTTTGCTAGTTACTTGAGGAACAAAGTTTGGATACTTAGTTCAGGTCTTTCTTCTTTTTTAATGTGGATGTTTGCCACTATTAATTTCCCATTGTGCACTGCTTTTATTTCATCCCAAAAGCCTTGGTATGTTGCAATTTTGGTTTAGTTTATCTCCAATAAAATATATCTGACCCATCGGTTTTTTTGGAATGTGCTGCTTAATTTTCATATATTTATGAAATAACAGTTTTCTTTGTGTTGTTGATTTCTAACTTCAGTTCATTTTTGTTAGAGAAAAATACTTTGTATGATTTTACTCTTTTTTTGGGGTGGGGGATACTGGGAGTTGAACCCAGGGCCTCGCACTTGCATGCTTTGCAAGTGCTGGACCACTGAGCTGCACCCCCAGTCCATTTTTTTACTTTTTTTGAGACAGGGTCTCACTAAATTACACAGACTGTCTCTGGTCTGGAACTTGCGATCCTCCTGCCTCGGCCTCCTGAGTCGCTGGGATTACAGGCGTGCGTCACCACACCTGGCTGATTTTACTCTTTATAAATATATTGAGACTTATTGTGGCCTGAAGAAGATTCTATGTTCACTCAATAAGAGTGGGTGTTCTGTTTTTTAGTGCAATGTTCTATGTATGTCTCTTTGGTTTAGTTGGTTTATAATATTGTTCAAGTTGTCTCCTTCCTTTATGATCTATTTTTCTCTCTATTTTTAATACGGCATAATGAAGTCTCCAGTGATAATTGTAATATCGCCCATTTTTTGCTTTCACTCTGTCATGTGTTTTAGGGCCCTACTGTTTGGTAGTTACATGTGTATAATTGTTACATCTTCTTGGTGAACAAGCCTTTTGTTTTATTTTGTTTTGTTTTTTGGTACTGGGGATTGAACCTAGGGGCCTTGAGCTTGTATGCTTTGCAAGTGCTGGACCACTAACCTGCAACCCCAGCCCTTTTTCTTTCTTTCTTTCTTCTTTTTTTTTTTTTGTTAGCTTTTGAGACAGGGTCTCACTAAGTTACGCAGACTGCCTCTGGTCTCAAACTTGCAGTCCTCCTGCCTCTGCCTCCTGAGTCGCTGGGATTACAGGCATGAGCCACTGCGCCCAGCTAGCCTTTTGTTAATATATAATGTTCTTGTTAATCTCCTGTAACAGTTTAGACTTCAAGTCTATTTTTGTCCGATATTAGTATAGCCACCCATCTCTCTTTTGTTTGGAAAATATTTTTTCATTTTTTTAGTTTCATCTATTTGTGTCTTTGCATCTAAAGTAAGTCTCTTCACTTGATCATGTTCAATTATTCATTCTGCCAAACTCTGCCTCTTATCTACATTTAAAGTAATTACTGATTAGGATGGACTTGTTTCTGCCATAGTGCAACTTGATTTACATATTTCTTGTACCATTTTTCTTTCATTTTAAAATATTCAAGCCAAGTAAAAATATTCAGTCAGGCTTGACAATAGACTAATAGTAACGTCATTTAATAAAATGAATCCAATGAACATAGGTTAATGTCTATAAACATTAAGGTTTTCACTGTGGCACAACCCTGAGACACAATTACTTGCAGTAATTCAACTGTCGTCATATTTGGCAATAATGTCCATCACACAAGTGAATTTGCTGATGATTTGAAAAATTACAAAATGTAACAAGGCCACTTAATCAAGAGTCATAATAACAAAGAAATCTTAGCAATGTAGGTGAATGCAATAGGCTGCAGTTGACCAGATATGATGCTATTTGCCTAATTTTCATTCAGTAATTTCTATAACAAGTATCTCCTCCAAATTACTAGAAAAGAAAACAACATGCACTACCTATCACCATTTTGTTACCATTAAACTAAAATATTTCCTGAATGAATAATTGAAAGAGAAGTCTTCAAAAATCTTAAGTGTTCTCCTGCATTCACAATAGAAAGTCTATTTCTAAATTCAAAATATTACTAAGAATTTGCATAAGGACCAATTTAGACAAAGTGGCTTCTGCATATTAAAAGCTCCATGGGAAAAAGTAAGCCATCTTCTAATTTAGCTTTAATGTCAAATTAAACAACATAAAAATTCAATAAGAAGATGGGTTAGTCTGATTTAAGAAGGGCTTCCAAAATTCAGTCACCTGGATTCTTTTCAGGAGAAACTGCACATCGACACAAATATTTCTAATCTAACTTTTAGAGATGAAAATGGAAGTCATCTACAGCACTGAAAAAGAAAGAAAAAGAAAAAAAGAAAGAAAGGAAAGAAAGTTAGAAAGATAGAAGGAGTAAAATCAAAACCACAGCACAATTGTATAAGATATTTCTTCCTCAGCACCAGGCATAGTGCTATTACGTACTTATGTACTGTTCTGTTTCAACACCTGATTTAATTGGTCCTGCATAAGCTCTACCTTTTTCTTCTGCCTATTCAAATCTGCTGTTGAACCCTTCTAATGACTTTTTTATTTGTTATTACACTGTCCAGCTCCAAAATTTCTATTTTGTTCTTTTTCAATTCCTGTATTTATGTTCCATTTTATTCGTACATCATTTCCAGATTTCTTTTGGCTTTTTTGTTCATGGATTCCTTTAGCTCTTTTGACATATTTAAGATAATTGATTGTCCAAATACAACCTTTAAGGCAAGTGTTATTATTCCCTGCATTTGATGGATGAAGAAATTGAGGGACAGTGTTAATAAAGTCTTATGGTTAGTAAGCAGCAATAAGAATGTATGTGTGAGGCAATTTTAATACAAAAATATTACCTATAACCAACATCCTTTACTTTTTTTCTCAGCTTAAGCTTACCCTTGTGGGAATAGTGACCACTCAGTCCTGTTCTTGGTAGCTGCAAGTTTCTTTAACATCAGTTGTAATGGCCATCCTAACTTCAAAACCATCTAAATGTGTAATGCATGTCATAAAAGAGGAAGAATAGGTAAAGTAGGAGCCGATAGCTGAGCTACCGGTCCTAACCTGGAAAGGGAATCAAGTAAGATCTTGCCCAGAATCAGACCTTTCAGCAGATACCTCAAAAACCAGGAAAAATATGAGAAAAACATGTTCAAGGCTGAAGAGACCACATTAGCAAACATCTGAAAAGCACAGAAGAAGGAACATTAGAGATTTCTAGAAAAGCTCAAAACTAAAAGGAGGAAGAGACTGGGTATGATTCTAGAGATCTGGGAAGCAGATTCATTCCAGGCTTAGATTTTGGATTGTATATTAAGGTGACTGGAAGACATTGAGTGACTTTAGGTGAACACGGTAACATTAAATTTTTTTTCAGTACTAGTAGGTTGAACCCAGGCCCTTGCAAGTGCTTTGCAAGTGATTTACCACTAAGCTGCAACCCCAGCTCCTTTTTAATTTTTTATCTTGACATAGAGTCTTCCTAAGTTGCATAGGCAGCCTCTGGCCTTACCCTTGTCATCTTCCTGCCTCAGCCTCCCTAATTGCTGAGATTACAGTTTTGTGCCACCACATCTAGCCCAATAACATTAAAATTTGACAAGGAAGAATGAGAACATTTGGAAGACCATTATAATAGTTTTGAATTGATTGTGGTTTGAACAGGAAATGGCAAGGGAGCCAGAGTGGTGCTGGGGACAGATTGTGATAATGTGGACAAAGAGCCAATGCATATAAGAAATACTGCAGAGGAGTACTTCTATGACTACAGTTCTGGTAAACCACTTTCCAAAGTGTTCACCTTCTTTGAGTATTGAGGACTTTCCTGGATTCAGCATAATCTTTTCAAAGGGATGCTTTGTTTTGTATTTACTCATTCCAAGCCTCATACAGCCCTTTCTAGTTAGATGTGTGGATTCTCCTTTTCTTCTCCTTTTCTGTCTGATTGCTATTATTTCCTTAGTACAGATCTTAAACAGGAAGATAAACAGACATGCACAATGCACAGTTAAGTTTTTGGCTTGAAGTTGGCATTTGTCAGCTTTGATGCTGTAGGTGTTGACCTGAAGTGAGATCCATTATGCTTATTGTGTAATTATTTTACTATGAAGAGGAGAATTCCTGGCTAATCAGAAACAATTATTGGTCTTTCCTTAATGGAAAATGTTTATGAAAAACTAACTCCTCGGAGAGAGTCAAACATCCAGCTCTTTCTACCCAATCCCTTTCATTGCTAGTTTCACATGCTTGGATACATAGCATCATATCTGTCCCCTCCCATGGAAGTATTGTTGTTATTCTCCAAATTATAGCTCCAAAATGGGTAATAGAGGTGCTAATGAGGAACCCTGGGGAAAGAAATGTAAAATACTATCTACAGATCATATATAGTAATAGAAATACTGTCCAATTCATTAATAGATTCCACAAGGTGGTTAGCTTTCATACTACCCTTCAGGCCAAGTTTGCTTTCCTTCAAACAAAAACATACATGTTCAATTCGGCTCTACTATTCTCGCAATTGGGAAAAATCCTATCAAATTCTGGCACAGAGCTTCTCCCTAACAGAGTTATACCTACTCTTATGGTGCCTTTCTTTGAAATAGAAAAAGGGGCTCCTTTGGGAAAAGTCAGGCTGAAGGGAACAAGATGTAGCGAGTAAGGAAAGCCTGATCAATTGTACACAGTGGTACTGGTCATCAGTCCTGCTTTCTGCTTCTCATGATATGATGAGTGCTCATAGTTTTTCTAAATTTTCATAGGCATTTTAGTTGGAGAGTTTGAGGTACAAACACCTAGTCCAGATATCCTCTAAAATCAAATGTCACCCATATTCTATTCATAATGATATTTCATATCAAAGATTGACTGAAATCAGACCTGACATTCCAAATTATAGTACTTGTTTATGTTGTCAAGTTTTCTAGTTCCTATATTTATATTCAAAACTCTCAATAAAACATTAAGTAGTTTTAAAAATAGGTCCAAAAATAGTTTTAATAAGCCTGCTGCTCCGCATTTTCATCCCACCCTACCTCAATACCAATGCCACATCACTACTTACTAACCAGATGAATATACTAACGTGAGTGAATGAAAATTATAATAAAATTATGTCATTCTTTTAAAAGATTATTCTTCAAATAAATATCTAAACTCTATTCCTAAACATATACTTTAAACATATACTATATCAATTCTGAAAAGAAATCATGATCATTATAGGAATTGGAAAATACATGCACCATTTTAGCAAAAACAGTCATCCATGTGAAATAATTCTATGAGCATACAGGCATGTTTCACATAGGCAGGCACTTCCCTTCATGACTACAATATCATAGGAACAAAAAGAGAAAACATTTAAGAAATATATATGTTTAGCTTTTTCTTTTTTTAGTCAAAGTTTTTTGCATAGTCATATTTCAAAATGCCTGTGCATTCAGCCTTTCAATTTGAGAATATAATTAATTCTACAATTTCAATCAGAAATCCTCAAAGCAGCTTTTTCAAATATATTTAGAATTAGTGCTGAATGACCTGGACTTCATCAAAATCAAATATTTCTGATCTTCAAAAAGACATTGAAAGAGAATGTGAAGATAAGCCACATATCTGATAAAGAACTGTTATCCAAAATATACAAAAGAACACTTAAAGTTCAATAAGAGACCAAACAACTAAATTAAAAAGTGAGCCAAAGACCTTGTAGATACCTGCCTAAAGAACATACATGGATGACAAGCATATCAAAAGAATTCCACTTTATATGGGGAACTCAGGGAATTGCAAATTAAAAGAACAATTAGATATCCTTACTTACTGGCTTGTTGTTCTTGTTAGGTGCCGACAAGTCAGTATCCTACTCATAACGACCCTACCTACAACAGGAGAAAACACTATTGTCAGTGCTTCTCTGATATACGTAGGGTTTTCAATGGCTAATTGGTTTTTAGGAGTGGGTTGCCGGGTCCTTCTCCCAAGCCTATAGCACCTGGTGTTCCCAGGTGGTCTCCCACCCAAGTACTAACCAGGCCCGACCCTGCTTAGCTTCTGAGATCTGAGGGGATCGGATGCCACAGGGCTATGCCTGCTAGCTGCTACTTACTGGCTAGAATGCCCAAACTCCAGAACACTGACAACACCAAATGCTAGCAAAGATTAGAAGGAACAGGAATTCTCTCATGCATTACTTGTAGCAATGCAAAATGATACAGTCACTTCAGGGAAGGCAGTTTTGACTGTTTTTTAGAAAACTAAACATACTCTTACCATGTGATCCAGCAATCATATTCCTTTTATTTACCTAAAGGAGTTGAAAATTTGTTTTTTTCCACACAAAACCTAACACATCAATGATCATAGCAGGTTTCCAACAGCACTGTGGAAAGGGATGTTGATGGTGGAGATGTTTGAATGTGTGGGAACGGAGGTCATACAAGGAATTTCTGGACCTTCCTCTCCATTTTGCTGTGAACCTGAAACTACTCTAGAAAAAGAAAGGTTTTTTTAGCGTTTTTTTTCTTTTTATTTAAGCAGTGCTGTATTGTCATATTTAACTCAATTACTTATTACAAGAAAATATTTAACTGGCTCACATAAGCTTTTGCTTGTTAAAAAAAATGTTACACTATGTTTTGGCTTTGACTTTTAAAGATAAGTCCAATACTCAAGTTAACCAAGTAGAATGTACTGCATTTGACAGGGGTTTTTTTTTTTTCCACTCTTGGACTTACTGGCGTAAGAAAACCAGTGCAAACGTCCAACGTTTAGAAATACCGGGAGAAACTGGGGCAGCTGGAACCTGATCCTCTTGGGAAGATATTTTCTTTGTAGTGTCTTGTCTAAAATGTCTATCTTGGAGAATCTTCAAGCATGGCTAGGAAATGGAATAATGAGGAAGCTTTAATTGATGGGGATGTTTAAAAGAAAAGTTCTACTTCCATTTACCAACTATTGAACTTTCGCAAGTACATTTATTGAAAAGTATTACTTTAGTTGGGAAAAATCAAATATGAGTGTGTAGCTTTTCCTCAAACAGTAGACTATAACCTCTTTAAACACATTGACATGAGGATCTATCAAAAATGCAGATTCCTGGGCAGCACCCTAGATCCTTGGAGCTGGAATCTCTAGGGGTTGATGGAACTACTTCTTAAACTTCTAGAGTGATTCTTGTGTACTCTAACTTATATATAGGGTGATGTGAGACTTAGTTATTTGTTATTTGGCAAAATTTCTAACCAAGATTCTCATATAACTCTTAAACTTGATATAGGGTTCCTCTCTGTGGCTCCTGTTTTCCCTTGGAGGAACAGCTGGGTGGGGCGGAGCTGGTAAGGGCGGGGCCTTGGTGGGCGGGGCTGGAGGGGCTCTTCCCAGTCTGGAGGGAGGAAGGTGCAGCTATAATGGCTCCGCGCGCAGGCGCTGCCCTCTGAACTGGAACAGAAAACAATTTCCGGTTACAGTCAGTCGGCCGGGAGCCGATGACCTGTGGCGGGAGAGAACGTGGCGGAAACCCTAAACTGTAAGTATAGGCTTTCTTGAGCAAGCTGATGTTCCAATTCTGTAGAGCATGGGGACAGAGAACTTGTCTGTGTGTGAGGGACGCGCTGGCAAGTATGGGCGCCTCAGGGAAAGAAGCCGAGGAGGTGCGGAGGCATCCTGTTCCCAGAGTCGTGAGGGATTTTGTGCGAGAGAAACCACGCGGATCTGTGTCCCGGAGCGGACTCTGAGGTTTTTTCCTGGCCTCGGGTCTCGGCACAGCAAAAACGGCTTCTGCCTCACCGGCTGCAGGAGCGCGACACGGCCCCGCTCCACCACTTGACTCCCTGGTCGGGGAAATGAGGGCAGCAGGGCCTGCGGGGTTGAGGTGAGCAGTGGACTTGTAAAGCTTGTTCCTAACTTCCCTTCGGGAGAGAGGCGGCTTCCCAAAAGCAACTACTGTCGTGGTTACTTTTTGGAAAACTTTTTAGATTCTTTCTGTTGTTTTTCCCAAGGTAGTTGCACAAATTCCCCTCTCTGCTTTCCTGTGAAATGTCATCATAGCCTTGACCCTGAGAAGTTGGGTAATTTCCTAAAGGTCACAGAGAGAATGGGTAGAGGAGGCGGAAAGAGCAGAAGCAAACCCCGCCTGCAATGGGAGTCCAGTGGTTAGGTAGAGTCCCCACCCCGGTGCAAATTGACTAGCAACAAGTTACAGTTACAGCTATACCTGTTAAAAAATAGAAGGAAGGGGGAAGATAGTCAAAAAGGATTTATGCTCGCTTACTTTTATGCTGTAACAAGCAAAACTAAAGCAGCTTTGCTAAATCATTTCTCACAGATGCATTTGACAAGTTATCATAAGGGAGAAAAGATAGTAAAGAAAGGGACGTGATGTGAAATGAGAAAAAAAATGATGTCTTCTTACCATCCTTGGAATACACATTTAAAGGAGAAACAAGCGCTCCTTGTTTTTATTAAAAAAATTATTTTGCCCCCTTCAGATCAAAGAACTGGGGTTTAGCGCAGTGGGTAGAGTGCTGCTCCATACTCTCTGGGGACCCGGGTTCGATCCCCAGCACCTCAAAGACAGGAGAAGGACGGACGAGGCAATCCATTCCCAGAGCAATCCTGAAACAAGAGGGAAAAGGGTCAACAAGGTGGGATGAAGGGGGAGAGGGCAACCTCAGTGTAAATAACACAACTTTATGAGTATGGTGGAGAAAAAAGGGGGGGAAGATAGAGGGAAAAATCCCTATAAGAATAGCTAAAATAATAATAATAGTAGTAGTAGTAGTAGTAGTAGTAGTAGTAGTAGTAGTGGGCTGGGATTTAGCTCAGTGGGTAGAGCGCTGCACTGCAGTCTCTGAGGTCCTGAGTTCAATTCCTAGCACCGCAAAAATGGGAGAAGGGCCTGGCAATCCACTCCCAAGGCAATCCCGAAGCACTCAGCCATTGAAAACCCTGTAAGGGTCGCTATGAGTCGGATAGTAGTAGTAGTAGTAGTAGTAGTAGTAATACCAAAGTAGTAGTAATACCAAAGACTGACATTAATAAAAACGGACTAAATCACTCATCTAATATTGCTGAGAATGTAAAAAGGTAGATCACTATAGACAAAAGTTTGGACTTAAGTCAAAATCGGGATGCACATATATAGATAAATATTCTCACAAAAAGACATGCAAGTAGAAAGGGGACCATTGGTGTGTGTGGGGGATACGGGAGGAGGGTCATGAGAGGGTAAGGGGGAAGTTATGTGAGCAGTGTACAATGAAATGCATATATGGAAATGTCAGAATGAAACCCCTGTCAGAATGAAACTCATTAAGTTGTACATTAAAAACTTCCAATAAAGCTGGGCTTAGTGGTGGAGGCTTGTAATCCCAGTGCCTCAGGAGGCAGAGGCAGGAGGATTATGAGTTCAAAACCCGAGGTAGTCTGTGTAATTTAGCGAGACCCTGTCTCAAAGAGTAAAAAAACAATGGACTGGGGGTGCGGCTCAGTGGTACAGCACTTGCAAAGGATGCAAGTGCGAGGCCCTGGGTTTGACCCAAAAACAAACAAACAAATCTTCCAATTAAAAAAAAAAAAAAAAGGAAAACCCCATGAGGGTGACTATGAGTCAGACTCAACTCCAGGGCACCTAACAACAACATTTGAAAGGGGCTAGGAACCCTAAAATGATGTAACAAGCCTTGTATAGATCAGAAAGTGAAATCCTTTTAAATGTTCTCCAACCATATGTAATCCAAAGCCTTCCACATTTCTTCTATATGTACATAGCCATGTTATTTTGATTTCTTATGAAAATGAGATTATCTGTGCATATTTTTCTATGATTTGCTGTTTCAGATTTTAAAAAAACAGAAGTCTTGCCATATGTAGCTGTATGTATTGTAATGTCACCATAATATTTCTTTGTCTAGAGGTACCATAAGGTAATTAACTATCATGTAATGTACCTATCCATATATTTTGTCCAATTTTCACAATTTGTAAAAAGTTTCTCATTAAGGTACAGATATAGTAATCCTTTGTAAAATATTTGGCAAATATTTTAAAGAACTCTCAGTCTTTGGGCTTAAAATGCCTAGGTTTTATATCCAAGAAGGTGGTCTCCACTCAGAAATATTAAAATCTTCTATATTGTTTGTTTCCCCACATGTCTGTCAGCTTGTTGCACTGTGGGGGCTTGTGTGTTGCTGTGATGTTGAAAGCTATGCCACTGGTATTTCTGTTACCAGCAGGGCCACCTATAGTGGACAGGTTTCAGCTGAGCTTCCAGACTAAGATAGACTAGGGAGAAGGACCTGGCAGCCCACTCCTGAAACAATTAGCCATTGAAAAGCCCATGAATTACAGAGAAGCACTTTCAAATATAGTGCCAGAAAATGAGCCCCCCAGGCTGCAAAAGCATTCAAGAAAGGACTAGGAAAGAGTTGCCTCAAAGTAGAGTCAACCTTAATGCTGGGAATGGAGTAAAGCCAATGGGACCTCCATTTGCTGATGTGGCTCACTCAAAATGAGAAGACACATAATGCCTGCAACAGTGGGCTCAAACATAAAAAGATTGTGTGTATGGCACAGTGTTTGGTTGTGTTTCATCCTGCTGTGCAGAGGGTTACTATGAGTTGGATCCAACTCCATATCACCCAACAACAAAAACAACATATCGTTTGTTCTTTTTTATGATTTATTCACTTAAACATCTTAAAATATTTTTGTGCATTGTGCAAGATAGGGATTTAATTCTTTTAATGAGTGGGTAACCATTTTTCCTGAAATCGTGTTAAAATCAGTTATTTTCCAAGTGATTGGAAATACGTCCTTAATATAGTAAATTTCTGTGTGTACATGTGTCTTTTATTTTTAGAATCATCTGTTGCTTTGATCTATTTGTTGCTTCCTGTACAAATACCAATCTGCTTTGATTATGACAGTTTTTAGTAATTCATAGGGCAAGTCTCTCTTCACTTTTCTTTTGCAACATTTTCTTGGATATTGTTTCATTTTCTTTCAGATAAAATTTAAATAAACTGTTCATGTTTTAGTAATGTAATCCTTTTAGGATCTTAACCATTATGTTCTATAATATTTTATGACTCATATAAAGATAAGCATTTGTATAACTAACTTTCTAAATATTAATTTTAATAAGTCCTCTTGAATTTTCTAGGGAAATAATCATTTAAATATAACAATCTTGTTTTTCCTCTCCACTTCTTTCTTTAATGAATTACTAGCCTCTCCAGAACAATGATAAATAATAATAAGTAACAACAATTCTGGCTATCTTCACCACTTGTTTCTTAGCTTGGAGATGTTTTTATTTTGTCATCATTAAATATGAGGTTTGCTATTAATTTCTTTAAAATTTTATTTATCAAGGAAGTTTCCTTTAAAATTTCTAGCTTATTAGAATTTTTAATAGAGAATTGATGCTTATTATGGGTAAAGTCATTTTTTGGCAGGAACAAGAGTCTGTTTGCATTGGCTACCACTTTTAGAACAGTTTTAAATAATAATTGTTAAGTGTTCATTTGGTATATATGTTTCTTATAGTGTTAAGACGATATCTTTTTTTTTTTTTTCAGTAGTAGGGAGTGTAACCCAAGGCCTCATGCTCACTAGGCAAGTGCTCTACTACTGAAGTACACTCCCACCCCTTTTTTTGTTTTTATCTTGAAACAGGGTCTCTCTAAGTTGTGCAAGCTACCTCTGGCCTCAAATTTTTGATCCTCCTGCTTCAGCCTCCCAAATAGCTAGGATTATAGGTGTATACCATAGCACCTACCTCAATGTCTTTTCATTACTACTTAACTAAACATTTTTATCAGGAATGGAAGTTGAATTTTATCAAACATTTTTGGCTTTTATTATAACTTACTCTGTTGCTTTTCTTATTTTCCCTACTGTTGTTGTTGTTGTTAGGTGCCGTCAAGTCGGTATCCAACCCATAGCGACCCTCATAGGGTTTTCAATGGCTGACTGTTTCAGGATTGCCTTGGGAGTGGATTGCCAGGCCCTTCCCCCATTTTTGCGGTGCTGGGAATTGAACTCGGGACCTCAGAGACTGCAGCGCAGCGCTCTACCAACTGAGCTAAATCCCAGCCCATTTTCCCTATTAGTAGGGGTAAATTTTATTATATTTGTAGTTTATGAGTTAACATTACAGTTGGCCATAGTGTAATATTGCAGCATATATTGGTTCCTTTTTGGTAACATTTTTATTTAAAATCAGTACCTGAGTTTCATTTTTTTCCAGATTTTTGCCAGATTTTATTGTCAAGGTTATGCTGGTTTCCTAAAAAGAACTGGGAACAGTTCCTTCTTTCTGTGGTCTAAAATAGCATAAATAACACAAGAACTCTCTTCTTTGAAATCAGAAAGAATTCACTCATGAAACCACGTGGGTCTGAGAGCACATTGTTCTTAGGAGAGCAATAATATTCAGCAAAATGGTTCAGAATTTAAACAAAATCTCCCTAGTGTAAATCCATATAATTTAAAGGGTCAGGCCACTAATAATATCAAGGACAAAGAACTGCTTTACTGATCCTGGTCAACTCTGTCCTGGCACACACACCTTTTTTTTTTTTTTTTTTCATTGTAAAGGATAAATGCTATAGGTAAGCTGAGGCTGATAGGTAAAATGCATTGCTATTTCTCGCCTCTTTTCCAATTATGTTATAAAAGAAAGGTTATTGCTTCCAAATGGGCAAGTTTTTCTATACTCTGAAAGGAACCATCAGTTTCACTTTGTCATCACTAGTTTCCAAATTTTGCTGGGAAATTTCTTTAAAGGTAATAACCAAGCTGACATTCTGCTGTTGCCAGACCCCACAAGGGGTTTTCAAATGAGTAGCTGAGAAAATATACATGCTCAACGTGCTTATACTTATTTAATATAAGGTGAAAATCATTTGTACAGTTCAGGGTATGTGTGGTATGTACATGTGCTTGAAGCAGGGCTGACTTTTAAGAAATACAAGACAACCATTTCATGAAAGCTCACCTTTTTACTCAACTCAATAGTTTAGTTTACTCAATAGTTTATTATTAATACATAGGTAATAGTGTTAAGTAATTTTTGATAGTATTTTTAACTTTTAGAAATGGTTGTTCCAGATACTTTTTGGTCACTTTCAAGAATGACCTTGCATAATGTAACTTAGCAATATACATTTGTGAACTGTGCAGAATACTTGATGACACTCTTAAGTGTTATTTTCAGTAGGATGCAGGCATTATGTGAATGCTTGTATATTTAATTTATGGTCATTTAATGTAGGAAACATAATTATTGTCATGTTTGGGGACTTACTCTATAATGAAGGAAAGACTGATTTTTTTTTTAAAGTACCCTTTGTACAAAGGTAAATGCTAAGTAAAAATAGAGAGCCTGTCGATATAAAGCTTCACTATACTGATGCAGTACATTAGCTGATTGGCTATTATTACTATTTATTGTTTTTGTTTTCTAACACCTTATAAGCATAAATATTACTATGTAATTTTATTTGTTTTCAATTATGTCAAGCCAAGTTTTAGTTTCTATTTCCTATAGCAGGGGTTCCCAACCCGAAGCCTGTGGCCTGTTAGGAGCCAAGCTGCACAGCAGGAGGTGAACAGGAGGCAGGCAAGCCAGTGAAGCATCATCTGTATTTACAGGTGCTCCCCATCATTCACATTACCACCTGAGCTCCAAGGATAATTTGTCTTCCACAAAAGCAGTCCCTGTGCCAAAAAGATTGGGGACCACTGTCCTATAGGATATATACTGTGGCTGCCATTTCTCCCTGCTATCTCCTCTGGTTCCTGCGATGATTTAGAGTCATGAGTAAAGGGAAAGAGGAGGCTATTACTTAGAATAGGTAACAAAAATCTATTTTAGAACCAAGATTATGAATTATCTTCAAGAAGGGATAACAGAGAACTGTCTTTTAGGTCGATGGCTATTAATCAGTCTTTTGGACTAGGTAGAGTATTTAAAAACTGTTTGAATAAGCTGAAAGAGTTTGGAATAGCAACAGTACCAGGCTCTATCTAACTGAAAGCCACTCAGACATGTGTAGTACATTTGTCATGTTTCTCAATCCCTAATCTATAAAAACATTTTTAAATTTTTTGGTAGGATAGACATAGCATGAAATTTACCACCTTAACCATTTTTAAGTGTACAGTTCAGTAGTGTTAAGTGTCGTTGTGCGACCAAGAAAAATGTTTTTTAGGGACTTTTTTTTTAAAAGGAAAAAGAGTTAGGGGAAGCAAATAAGGGTAATTATCTCATCAGAAAATGTCTTGGACAGTAACCTACTTTTCTTCCTTTTACCTTCAGAGAAAAACTCTATAATGGTAATCACCGGTGATAAATGATGGAAATAAACAGTTTGAGTACCAATAATATGCAATAGCTTTTGCTTATAGTCAATACTTTTCCTTTTCGAAAAAGAACAGTCTACTGAAAAATAGGTTGTGAACAATGAAAACAAAGTCTGACTTTTAAGCCATTGTGGTAAAGAACTACTAGAAATTCAGTGGACTAAGAAAACAAATATGAATTCCATTTTAATGATTATTTAGCAAGTTGATAGTATGAGTCCTCAGAATATTTGCAATAGGATGAAGTAGCAAGAATTGTTCTATTGAGCAACAGAGCAAATGCAATTAGGTAGTTTTGCTGTGTAAAGTCACTTGTTGTTTATTTTTTTAAATTATTCATTTGTTTATTCATATATTTATTTATCTTGTAGTACTAGAGGGGGTTGCATCCAGGGCCTTACCCATGCTAAGTAAGTGCTCTACCACTGAGCTACACCCTCAGCCCCTTTATTAATTTTTGAGACAGCATCTCAGTAAATTGCATAGGTTGTCTCTGGCTTCACACTCACAATCCTTCCGCTTCAGTTTCCTGAGTTGCTGGGATTTCAGGCATGTACCATGGTATCTGGTTTTTTTTTTGTTGTTTTTTTTTTTTTTTTTTTGAGACAGTATCTTGCCAAGTTATGCAGGCTACCTCTGGCCTTGAACTCACAGTTTTCCTGCCTCCACCTCCTGAGTTACTGGAATTATAGGTATGTGTCATGTCGCCCAGATCTCAACTTTTTAAAACCATTCTTTCTTACTGATAAAAATCTAACAAATCATAGAAGATTGTAATATGTGCTGCTCCTTCCCATGTAGTTCTCCTTGTCTTCTATACCTTGTCACACAGAATATTAACTTTCTTTTCTAGTTTCCTTATCCAATGAATATCCCAGACTTATATGATTTATGAAAACAGATTAATATTCACTATTTTAAACTACATGTCTTCCTTCTTCCATCTCCAAATTTTAACATGGTTCCTACTCAGAGGAGAGGTTAACCCTTAAAAATGACTCATATGAAGCTGGGCTTGGTGGCAGGCACATGCTTGTAATCTCAGTGCTTGGGAGGTGGAGGCAGGAGATTGCGAGGTTAAGGTCAGCCTCAGCTACATAGTGAGACCCGTCACAAGAAAACAAAAACAATAAGAACAAAAAGATCACTCATGTGCCTGAGCACAGCTATCTTGCTCTTATGTTTATGTTTACCTCGAAGGGGTATTACATGCCCAGTTTCCCTTCTGGTGTTATACTGTCTAGTTGTGTACTTGAGTCCATAGCATTTGATAAAGTCTAAGAAAAAGAAGTAACTCACGCGCTCCATGGTCAGTGGTGGATCACATATGCTATGGTGGCTATACCATATGGCCTAGATGTGTAGTAGGTTATACCATCTTTTGTGTAAGTACATTGTTTTATGTTCAACAGTGACAGAATCACTTAATGACACATTTTTCAGATACCTGCCTGTGCTATGGAAAAAATAAGAAAGTGGGGCAAAGCTGACATCCATAGGTGTGGTCTTTGTGAAATAAAATAAAATAGGTTTCACCAACTTTAAACATCTAGCAAAATGGAGGAGTTTGGGGAGCTTTTTGGTTTGATCAGTGGAGTTGCCTTATCCTGTTTATCCTGACAAACTTAGCTAACCAGGTGATGAAAAAAATATAAAACTCAAATGCTGACATTGCTGGATTCATGATCTTTAAGTTCCTCTTACATCAGTTGCCTAATTAGAACACAGAAAGAATTCAGTACAATATGCTATGAGTATATCCATAACTAAGCCTGCAGCCATACCACTGTGGCATCTGATCCCGTCAGATCTCAGAAGCTAAGCAGAGTTGGGCCTGGTTAGTACTTGGGTGAGAGACTGCCTGGGAACACCAGGTGCTGTAGACTTGGGAGAAGAACCTGGCAACCCACTCCCAAAAAGCACCCAGCCATTGAAAACCCTGTGAATAGCAGAGAAGCACACCAATAGTGTTTTACCTGTTGTATGTAGGGTTGCTATGAGTCAGACACCGACTCAGTGGCACCTAACAACAACAATATCCATAACCAAAATTTGTAACTTGTAAGACTAGAAATGCAAACTGTCATTTAAGGAATTGGCTGCTTGTGTTGTATAACTCTCCTAAAAGTGGGAAATGATCATAAATAAATGTTAGGAATAACAGTTCTCTTCCATTTCCTTTCTTCAAGTAAGGAAAATATGCTTATATTTTTGAGTATCTTTAAAGGTCTGCCTTAACCATCCAAGACAGAGAATGTCATATTTATATGTCATTAGGTGGTATCAAGTCAAGTCTGACTCATAGTGACCCCTGAGCACAACAGAACCAAACACTCCCCAACATTGCCACACCCAGCTCTATGTGAGTGTTTCTCTGCTACTCATAGGGCTTTCAATGGCTGATTGTTTCAGGATTGTTTTGGGAGTGGGCTGCCAGGTCAGTCACCCATTTTGTATAGTGCTGAGAATCTAACCTAGGGCCTCAGAGAAGGCAGAGCAGCACTCTACCAACTGAGCTAAAGCCCAGCCCATATTTATTTGTACATACTGTTATTGACTGATTTTCTCCTTTTTGCTCCTAATGGTTTTTGTGAGTGAGAAGGTGAACACAAAGTTAAGATATAGAAAAGATAAGATGTTTCTCTCATTTATTCACCTCTTCCTTTGCTAAGGTGGCAACGTTTTTCGAATGGAATGTGAACTATTCTTATTTGTATCTGCAAGGGGTTGGGGAAGGCTGATGGCTTTCTTTGCTAAGACAAAGTAGAAGCAGTAACAGTTATTCAAGATGATATCCTTTATCCTTACCTTATCCTGAAACTGCTTTAGATTTGAATCGGCCTCTTACCACAAGTGTGAACACTAGCAGAACATTTACCCAGAAGTAGAATAGACTCAGCAGTGGGTAAAACCCAGCAGAGGGACCTTCCCACCTCTCAAATCATGCACACTTGTCTTTCACCCCACAAAAAAGTAGATCTTGAAGAATTATAAGTCACCCTGGATGGAGATGGTAAAAATCTTGAAACCTATGGTTTTCTTCTAACTTTATATTTGAATACGTATAACTGATCCAAGTTCAATTATTCTGGTTGAACTGGATTATTGGAGGTAGAATATTGTTTAGCTGCTCTACCCCCAGTCTCAGTAGAGCTCCTGAACCACTACTTTCCCTTGATTTTTACTTTCTTTATCCAGGATTGGTTGACTATCATTTGGCAGGATAATACTGGCTCCAAAGACAACAGAGTTAAAATATTGTATATATAAAATAAGTTACTTTTAAAAGGGTAAGAGGACAGGAGGCTAAAGCATGAGGATTGTGAGTTCAAGGCTAGCCTGGGCTGTACAGAATTAGAATACTGGTTCAGAAGATTCATCATCCAGATAGTAATAGACCCAGAAAGCAATACAAAAAGAAGGATATTAGTGGAAAATAAAAGTTTTCAAGAAAATTTCCAATAACTAAAGGGTGAATTTCTAGATTGCAAAGGCCCAGCAAGCACCTATTGCAATGGAAGTAAACTTCAGAGTACTGGAGACAGAGAGAGAAGGGAAAAATCCTATTAGTTTCCAAAGGGTATCAGGTATCAAGATGGGTCTGGCCTTCACCAAAACAAAGGAAAGCTAAAAGACAGCATATCAAAGTTTTCAAAATTCTGAGGAAAAATTACTTCCAACCTGTACTTTTCTTTTTCTTTTTCTTTTTCTTTTGCAGTACTTAAGGGTTGAACCCAGGGCCTTGAATGTACCTCATAAGTGCTCTATCACTGGGTTTCACCCCCCTGCTCATATTTTATGTTTTATTTTGAGTCAGGGTTTTGCTACATTTACAGAGGCTGCCTCTGTCCTCAACCTTGTGATCCTCCTGCTTCCACCCTCTGAGTTGGTAGGATTACAGGCTTGCAACACCACACCTGGCATAACCTATAGCTAGCTCCTGATCTGTCCAAACTATCACTCAGGTCTCAGAGTAAAGATATTTTCAGTTATGCAGGAAGCTGCTAAAGATTTGGACCATCAAATGGAGGTGTAAAATAAGAAAAGAATTTGGATACTGAAAATGAGGGAATTAATTAGAGAAAGAGATAGACAAAGGAAATTCCAAATTTCAAGGTGAAAGAAAGTCCCAAGATAAGGATTTTTTGTTAGGCATAGAGAACAACTAATCTAGAAAGTCAGAAAATTTAGATTCCCTAAGAAGATGGAATTGAAAAATAGCTGAAGTGTCTGAATATACTGAGGAATTATATTAGTGGTAATAGAAAGTAAAGCAAATAAAAAAATTTTCAGGGAAAACATTTTATTAGGAAAAGAGACACAGCCATAGAATATATGGCCCAGCAGTGAATAATATTATGTAATAAGTACAGTAAAAGCTGAATGCTAATGTAACAAAACAAAAAGGATATAATTAGATTGGAAAAATGGGAAGAGTAGAAAGAAAAGAGTGTTTAAAGACAACTGAATTCCTATTCAGCATAATGGGAAGAAAAGCAAAACTGAAGAATCAATGTGACAATATTGATATTATTTAGAGACACAGAGATAAATGCAAAAAAGAATCAGCCAAAAGAGTTGTTGCCAAGGTAAAGCAGGAAATGGGGAGGGGAAATCAGAGGACTATTCTTTTTCTTAAGCCTTGTAGAGCTGTTTAACTCTTTATAAGTAGGTATAGCTTTGATGGAAACAAAATCTAAATTAGAGGCAAAAAAAACCCTAAGGTCATACTTTCATATCAGGAAGACTTGTATTTATCATATTCTTTCATTTCCTGATTCTGTGATCTTAGGCAATATGTTTACATTTTGAAGCTCAGTTTCTTCATCTGTAAAGGGAAGACAATATACTGTATATTCTCAAATTGAATCCACACTCTTTCAGTTTTGGAGGGCTACAAAAATCAGTTGTGGATTAGAATTGCATACAGATTGGTCATGCATGCAAGAGCTCTCATTACTGTTCTCTCTGGCAAATCTATATGTGGATTAGAATCATATATGGATTGGATTCGCATGCAAGAGCTCTCATTATTGTTCTCTCCAGCAAATCCAATCCATATGCAATTCTAATCCACATCCGATCTTTTTTTAGCCCTCTAAAATTTGACTGTCAGCTTGTCAGTGCTGTGAGGGCATGCATGTTGTTGTGATGCTAAAAGATATGCCACCATTATTTCAGATACCGGGCTGGGATTTAACTCAGTTGGTAGAGTGCTGCGCTGTAGTCTCTGAGGTCCCGAGTTCAATTCCCAGCACTGCAAAAATGGAAGAAGGACCTGGCAACGCACTCCCAAGCCAATCCTGAAACAGTCAGCCATTGAAAACCCTATGAGGGTCTCTATGAGTCAGATACTGACTCGAGGACACCTAACTAACATTTCAGATACCAGCAGGGCCAGCCATGATGGACAAGTTTCAGCTGAACTTCCAGACTAAGATAGACTAGGGAGAAGAACCCAGCAGCCCACTCTGGAAACAATTAACCATTGAAATCCTATGAATAGCAGAGAAGTACTGTCAACTGTAGTGCAAGAAAAGGAGCCCCCCAGGCTGGAAGGCATTCAGAAGACACTGGGAAAGAGATTCCTCCTCAAAGTAGAGTTGACCTTAAGGACAGGAATGGAGTAAAGCCCTTGGGACCTCCTTTTGCTGATGTGGCGCAACTCAAAATAAGAAGCATAGTGGCTACAACAATGGGGTCAAACATAAAATGATCGTGTGCATGGCATAATGTTAGGTAGTATATCCTTCTGTTTTACATAGGGTCACTATGAGTCAGATCCAACTCAGAGGCATCCAACAAACTAAAACTATTGAAAAGGTGCAGATTAGATTTGAGAATATAAAGTATGCTCTTGGAGACAGAGGGCTGGGATTTCGCTCAGTTGGTAGAGTGCTGTGCTGCAGTCTCTGAGGTCCCAAGTTCAATTCCCAGCACTGCAAAAATGGGAGACGGACCTGGCAATCCACTCCCAAGGCAATCCCGAAACAGTCAGCCATTGAAAACCCTATAAGGGTCGCTATGAGTCGGATACCGACTCGATGGCACCTAACAACAACAACAACAACAACTTGGAGATGGAAGATGTAAAAATGAGGTGGTATGTGTAAAGCATGTGGCAAATAGGTATCAATTCCTAACCCTATTTCTAGTGTTTCCCATGAGGAATAGGGAACCACTCCCTTCATTGTTGGAGTGCTTATCATTCAGAGAACTTAAATTATCCTTCTGGTCTACAGCAGTGTATCTCTTTGGATTTTGAAGACATGTCATTAGGATCTATGTCCTCTCTCAATTATCTGTAGGTAGTTTGAGAATTTAAATGGAATTAAGATTGTCAGTGGCAATGAGAGACACAACCCACCTCTGATGCCTGCAGCCTGAAGTATTTTCCACTTCAGGACTGCCACTTGGATAAAGCTGGTTCCTTGACTTTGTCACAGAGAAGAATTTCAGGATGAATCAGATTGAAGCCAAGTTAATTTATTAAGTAGAGATAAGAGATAATACGTGCTTTAGGTTTAAATACTGGCATTAGGAGAGAAAGATGCCTAAAAAAAGAGAAATGATATATATCCAAGATATGGACACAGGCCTCTCAAGAGAGTTAGTCACATTTGAGTGTTTGAACAATAGCTATACACACACACACACACACACACACACACACACACACACACAAAATTCTGTGGCTTTTGAAGTTATATTACTCTAAGGATGTAATTTACAATCCAATTCAAGATGAAGCAAAGTTTAAAAATTAATTTAAAAAAACTAATATGAGCTGGTTTACCTATTCTTCCTATCATAATGAAATTCCTCTTGTAAATGAAACTGTAAGGTGCATTGTTCAGGTTTAGGGATGAAAGAAAAGTTCTAGTAAGATAGAAACATCATCAAAAGAGGTCAATGGAAGAAGTTCATTGTTTAGAGGTTCTAAAAGATTAAGTAAAAATGTTTTGGTATATTTTTTATCTAACGAATTTCTCTTTAGTAAAATCAGACTGGGGCTGGGATTTAGCTCAGTTGGTAGAGTGCCGCTCTGCAGTCTCTGAGATTCTGAGTTTGATTCCCAGCACGGCAAAATGGGAGAAGGATGTGGCAATCCACTCCCAAGGCAATCCCGAAACAATCTGCCATTGAAAACCCTATGAGGGTCACTATGAGTCGGACTTGACTCGACGGCACCTAACAACAACAACAACAACAACAACAACAAAATGAGACTATAAGGTGGTCTAGGAGGCTTAATGTGCAGGTTTATAGATAAGAAGGGAGTGCTGTTAAGATGCTTAGGTTAAACTGGCCAAAGGAATTCTTACTAGTTGAGTCCCAGGAAAGTAGTCTAGGAATATGCTAACTGCAAACATGGTCCATAATCTTATCTGTGAGATTCACAGAGAGCCACAGGATTACAAATGAGATGTTGTTGTTGTTGTTAGGTGCCATCCAGTCAGGTCTGACTCATAGTGACCCTATGTACAACAGAGTGAAACACTTCTTGACACTGTGCCATGCCCAGCATTATGTCAGTGCTTCTCTGCTATTCATAGGATTTTTGATGGCTGATGGTTTGGGAGTGGGCTCCTGGGTGCTTCTGCAAAGCCTATAGGACCCAGTAGTCCCAGGTGGTCTCCCATCCAAGGACTAACCAGGCCCAGACCTGCTTAGTTTCTAAAATCTGACCAGATGAGACTCCAGAGTAGTATGGCTGTAGACTATCCTGCCTCAAGATGATTAAATATTGAAAGGAGAATATCAAGTTAAAAGGGTCAGTACTGCTTAGCAGGGTAAGGGCTATAATCAACTCAGATTTCTCTGCAATAATGTCACTAATGGTGAAAACTTTTGTTGTATACTCTGATGAGTTATGGGAATTTCATAGAACCAAGATCAGTAAAATGCTGCTGTTCTGGGCCATCTGCCAAAGTATCAAAATACTTCTTTCTTTAAAGAGAAAGTCTTCTACCTTAACACCTGCTATTTTTATTTCCATATTCTGTATTCTTCTTCTGGAACAATTCCAAAATCAGATCATTGTTGGGGAGGAGAGTGGAAAGGCGACTCTATGAAAGCCTGTTTTCCTGCCTTGGTTCCTGTTTGTGTAGTGATTTACAGAACTTTGCCTTGACCCCCTGTAGCAGTAATTTTAAGTGTCTCACGTCTTCCCTCTACACAAAATTATGATCCAAAAAGTCTTTGTGAGAGTTTGCAGACCTATTTTTTAAAACCACCCTGGATGATTCTAATGTACTGACTGGTTGGGAACAAATATCCTATAGCATGACTCTACTCTAAACATTCTAAACTGGGGCATATGAACTGAGGTGAGGTCTGTGGAAAGGATAAGTGACTAGTTTGCTTTCCCCCATAGATAGATACTCTGAAGTACAAGTTGTCTTGGGGAAATTAATGAATTTCACACAAAATGAAGTCTAACAAAAATTAAGTTTGTAATCTTTTCTGTTGTTTTTTGCGGTACTGGGGTTTGAACCCAGGGCCTCACGCTTGCATACTTTGCAAGTGCTAGACCACTGAGCTGTATCTCCAGCCCCTTTTTTTTTTTCTTTTCTTTTCTTTTTTTTTTCTTTTTGAGACAGGGGCTGACTAAGTTACGCAGACTGCCTCTGGTCTTGAACTTGCAATCCTCCTGCCTCCACCTCCCAAACTGCTGGGATTACAGGCGTGAGCCACCGCACCCAGCAATTTGTAATCTTTATAGCATCTTTAAAATTCTTTTCAGAGACAAAAAGAAATGAAACAAAATCAATTTTTAATCATCTCCTATGACCCCACAGTAGAGTGGTAAAGCAAGTGCTAGAATTTATGAGATCTGAATCTTCATATTTAAGAACTGGTATGGCCCTAAAAAGGGGTGGAAAGTTGGGTAATTTGGCACAGGTGGAGGTTTGAAAGATGGTCAGGCTACTCAGATTTTTGGGTTCTGTCTTCTGGAATATTCAACAGTTGGAGTGAGAGAGTATGTTGCATAGTATAAAAATACTGGATCTAGTTTCAAACTCAAGTTTACATTTAAAGTCACACCTTAAACATCTTGGGAATGACTGGAAATGGAGATCTGGAAATTTCTAAAACCCTGTTTATTTTCACATTGGAGTTCTCACAATTACTTCTAATAAAACAAGTTGTGACTTGAAAACATTTGCCCAACAGCCTCTAGGTGTCCTCAGGGAAATTAAAAACAGAAATGTGAAGAGCTATGCCAGTGGTTAAGAGCACAGAGTACAGCTTTATAATTACAAAGCCTTTGCCTGATCCTATTTATCAGTGGTAATATTCTAAAGGCTAAATGCCTGTTCAACAATTTTAAACTGTGATTTAAAGAGAAAATTGGCCTTTTTATGGAAAAATCCTCCATCTCCTAAAATTCCACCCTTTTATAGAAAAGCTCACTTCCTACTTATTCTCCCTTCAGTAAGTGAATCAGAGATCCTAGAGAGGTAGTTAATCTGCTAACCCATAATATTTTAACCACTGTTATAGAAATATCTTTGCCCTTTGTGAATCTTGTAGTACCTGTGACATTCCTTATATTGTTGTACAGTGAATAGGCTGTGCAACAGTAGCCCTTTTTGGCATGACTATTTTTCCTTTTTTTTTTTTTTTTGTCATCTTGAAATAAAGGACATAAGAAATCCAGTCTACTTTTCTAAAACATGTCCATGTCCCTCTTGAAAACCCATTATCCCTTAATGTCAACAGGTTAAAATCTAAATTTCTTAGAGTAACATTCAGTGTCTACTTCAATCTGCCCATAACTGAATGTGTATATATTTTATGCACTCTGCAATTCTGGAGAATCCACTGTATTCATGGTCTTTATGGACAATGTGTCCTAGGGTTCTTGCAGAGTAGCACACTCGTACATGGTGACCTTGACTGTAGCCTGCCTTGGCACTCTCACCTCTCAATCTTCTCTGTGCTAGACTTGTGTAAATATTCATTTCAGTCACTAAATGTAGCATCGTAGTGTCTTCTCAGTGCCTCTGCTCTTTCAGAATGAATATTCTTTCCACTCTAATTCTTTACTTATAGAAATTCTCATCTTTCAAGACCCATTTGAAGTGTCAGATCCTACCTAAGGCCTTCCACAATTTCTCTCATGTTAATTATTCCTTCTATTGAGCCTTTATTTTGCTTATGACATTAACAATTCTTTGTCTTATTCTTTTGAGGTAACACAGTGAAATGCACAAATCTTGAGTAAACCATTGGTTGAGGTTTTACAAATGCTTTTATTTGTGCTCCCCAGACCACCATCAAAATATGCTTATGCCTTTTTTTACACATTTATAATTGACCTCTTGTTGTTGTTAGGTGCCGTCGAGTCAAGTCCGACTCATAGCGACCCTATGTACAGCAGATCGAAACACTTGCCGATTCTGTGCCAGGCAAACAATCTTATTTATGTTGAAGCCCATTGTTGCAGACACTGCCTCAG
>VMDO01004532.1:27617-123948 GCA_007922755.1 Pedetes capensis
AGGGATTGTTCTCTCCTGACTACATGTCCGAAATATGTAAGACGCAGTTTGGCCATTTTTGCTTCCAAGGAGCACTCTGGTTGTACTTCTTCTAGGACAGATCTGTTGGTTCTTTTGGCAGTCCATGGTATATTCAATAGACGTCTCCAGCACCACAATTCAAAAGTATCAATTCTTTTTCTGTCTCTCTTGTTCAATGACCTCTTAGATTAGTTATTTTCTCATGTGTCTACCTCACCAAATAATAAGCTTTAATTAGAGAAAATGGCAAAGACCATGACTCTTGTCTCTTTCCCAGTGAGAAAAGCAGTACATGGTATGTGTTCATCACTGAACCAGTCTTGAATATTTTTATACCAGTCAGGATATAGCTCTTCTCTTTTAGAACCCCCACAAACAATGATTAAACAAGACAGAAATTATTTCTGTTGCATGTAAGAATTCGAAGTATAAGATGTCGCGAGAGTCGATCTGGCAGCTCTACAATGTCTAGGACCTAAGCTTCTTCATTCTTACTGTTCTACCATTTACAAAGTGTTGCCCTCACTATGGTATTTATTCTAAGTGGATTTGAGCATGTTTACTATAAATAAAAACCATTCTCCTGGAGCCTGGCATATTTTACAGAAGGGATATCACAATGTAGTTGAAATGGAACTCCCTCTGTTGTGAAATTAATTTTGCACTTGGTAAAATGCTTTTAAAAAGTAGATGAACAAGTGGCTTTAAAGTTCAGAGTGTTAATATTTCAGATCTGTCCAATTTAAGTAGCTGAGTCCCAAACACATTCCTTTTCCCCCGGTTAGTGTAGCTGATCTAACACCTAGTTCTCTTGTTTATTATAAAGTAGGAATTAAATGTATCATCTGTTTATTTGTATCAACCAAAACTTATTTCCTCAGCATACATCCTTATTTCAGAAAATAGTATGCTTCCATGTGGAATTTACTCAGTAGCTCCTCTTACTGACATTTGTGGGATCTAATTCAAGGACCTAAAGGGAAACCTCCACATGATTAACTCTCATATGATGCAGCTATTTTTAATGCTGCATTTACATTTTTAAAAACAAGGATGCACCTTCTTGATGGAAGAGACATGCAATTTTAACTCAGATTCAAGAACTTTAGAACAAGGACGTTCTTTAGAAATCAAGTCCCAACATCATTTTTATACTGGAGATAAAGAAACTTGGATTACAGAAGATTTCATGGCCTTTACCTAAGGGTCAGTCAGTAACAGAAGAAAGCATAATACCACATAGAGTCCTAGTTCAAGGCTCTAATTTGTCCAAGATTTTAAAATTCTGGTGTGATTTACATTGACAGTTTACCATGGTAAGTGCAGCTTTTTAAGATGATAGATAACTTAGCCACATCAAACCTCTAATTCCTTCATTAGCATATTTCAGTATATTATAGTCCCTGTGGCTACTTATGTTTCTTTCCTTTCTTACATACTTATTTTTTAATCTCTTATTTATTGTAAATGCCCTTAAATACTTTTTTGAATGAGAAAATGTCAAAATACTTGAAGTGACACTTTCTATTACTGCTAATTACTTATATTTCCATAGTGTCTATAGGTAGGCAGAAGTCCTAGCCACATTAATTATCCTAACAGGAGTCATCTTTTTCCTCTATCAGAGGTAGCAATGGGAACTAACTTCCTAAGTGGAAGTTAGGAAAAATAACTATCCTGTTCTTCAGAAAGTCATGATACTGTGATCCTTACAATAAAAAACATAGATTTCTTTTTTAAACTAAGCCTCGTAAATGACTTCGGAATGTATTTAAAATAAGAGACTTTGGCTGCTGGGATTGATATTACTTGTACCTGTGTGTTTAAAAGAACATTGTGGAAGCTAAGGTTGTAGCTCAGTGGGAGAGCATGTACTTAACATGTAAAAGGCCCGAGGTTCAATCCCCAACCTCCACCCTCCTCCCCCACAAAAAAGCATTGTCATAGGGTCAGTTGATTTTTGGCAAGACCACTGAGGCCATTCAGTTAGACAAGAATACTTTTCTCCACAAACAGTGCTAGGACACCTGGATAGCCTTACACAAAAGAATGAATCTAGACCCTGCCTCATATCATATACACATTAACTCAACATGGATCAAAGACCAAATGTCAATACTAAAATTATAAAAACTCTTAAAAGGAAATATAGGTGAAAATCTGCACAACCTTGGATTAGGCAACAGTTCCTTAGATGTGGCGTCAAAAGAAAGTGCAAGCAACAAAAGAAAAATATAGATTGATTGGAATTCATCAAAATTAAAAATGTTATACATCAAAGATGCTATCAAGAAGATAGAAAGAGCTTTTTACAGCAGAGACAACTTCCTCATGAGAACATGCCTCTCACAAAAGATCTACTTTGTCCCTCTTCCCAAGAAGACAAGAAGAAATACAAGAAGAAAGGCCAAATCCAGAGCCCTAATTCCTATCTAATGTGTGTGAAATGCCCTGGATGCTTCAAAATCACCATGGTCTTTACCCATGTACAAATCATAGTTTGGTGTGTTAGCTGCTCCACTGTCCTCTGCCAGCGTACAGCGGAAAAGCGAGGATTGGAGAAGGGTAGGCAAAGGACTGGAATAGAAATTTCTCCAAAGATATAGAAATAACCTCCAAGCACCATGGAAAGATGCTCAATATCATTAGTCATTAGGGAAATGCAAGTCAAAAGCAGAATTTGAGCTTTGGAACCATGGCACCCACCTGTATTCCTAGCAACTCTGAAGGCAGAGGCAGGAGAATTGTGAGTTCGAGGCCAGAGGCAGCCTGCACAACTTATTGAGACCCTGACTCAAAATAAAAATGACTTTGAAAGGGGGTTTGGGGCACAGCTGTGTGGTGGGATGTCCGGGGTTCAATCTCCTAGTACTGCACAAAAAAGGAAGGAAAGAAAAAGAAAGAAAAGAAAAGACAGACCCCTAGAATTTGATACTACTTCACACCCACTAGGACAGCTATGATTTTAAAAATGGACTATAAGAAGTGTTGGCGAAGATGTGGAGAAATTGGAACCATTGTACATTACTAGTGGAAACGTAAAATGGTATAGCTACTATGGAAACAGTCTGGCAGTTCTTCAAAAAGTTAAACATAGAATTACCATGTAACCCAGAAGTTCTACTCCTAGGCATATATTTGAGAGAATTGAATCCATATGTTCACACAAAAACCTGCTTTGTTAGCTTTGTTCATAGTAGCCAAAAAGTTAAAGCAACCCAAATGTCCATCAGCTGAGGAATGAATAAACAAAATGTTTTGTATCCATACAATGGAATATTATTCAGCCATACATGGGGATGAATTACTGTTACATGCTGCAATATGGATGACCTCAGAAGTTTTACCTTGTGCGAAAGAACCCAGACTTAAAGGCCCTATATTGTATGATTCCATTTATATGAAATGTAAAAAGAGAGAAATCCATACAGACAGAAATAAATTAGTAGTTGCTAGATGAGAGAGAAGAATTGTTACTACTAACTTTTAAGAGGTTCACAGTCTTTATTGGAGTGATTAAAATATTGAAATTAGATAACCATTATAGTTGTACAACATGGTAAATATATTAAGAAGTACTAAAGTGTTTACTTGAAAAGGGGTGGATTTTGTTTTATATGAATTATATCTCAGTTGAAAATGCTGAAAGTTTTTACAAACGCTGTGCCTGAAGATAAAATGAAAGATATTTTGAGAGATTGTAAAAGATTTCCTCAAAAGTGAAATAATTTGGTACCTGCCAAAACCAATAGAGAACTTTTGTCTATTCTCTGGCTTTTAAACGATTAATAGAAAAGTTCTGTGTTTGGTTTTTACAATAGGGCAGGAAGAATCAAAGTCATTAGGTAGCTCTCTGCTCAGAGCCAAGGAATGTGATTAGAGATGTTATACAAACTGAGAAGATAAAGCCAAATTACCTCCTCTGAGAAAATCATCTGTAGTTCAGAAACAGCAGGGAAGTTGGAAAACTAATAGGTAATGGGGGTAGGACTGAAGGGATGTGATTTTTCTTTTTTAATGTACAACCCAACAGCTCTCCCTAGATTTTGTGCTAAAATAAGAGCATTTTCACACATTTTAATTGCTCTGTGATAACAACAGTGTGAACTCCATCCACAAACATTTATTATCTATTTAATTTTGCTCTAATTTCAATGTAGCAAGAATTCACCTCGTAAGTAGGAGTAACTGTCCATTTAGTAAAAGAAATCCCTTCCCATATTGCTAGTCATCTTGTACATTTCTATAATAAATTATTATTAATAAAATGGTCTTTTATAATTCTTCATTTTTAGGTTATATTTATAGATTATTGTTCTAAAAATAGCATTTTTTCTGAACTGGAGTCCCACTTTATACACTGAAATATTAGTAAGGAATATTTAAAAATTGTAAAAATTTTCATATTTATGGACAGGATTTTATATTAAACTTTTATGCCTTTATAAACCTTTATAGTACATGATACTATAATATTTATGTTAAGCCTTATAGGACTGTCTTTAAGATTTCATTTTTAAGGTGAGATTTACATAACTTATTAACTATCTAAATTGTTCTTATTATTTTCCAGACCTGTCAATTACTCCATCTTTTATAGTAATGCTACAGGACAAAGGGGAATGGATAAAAACATTGCTGAGCAACTCAATAAAGCATATGAAGCCTTCCGACAGGCATGCATGGATAGAGATTCTGCAGTAAAAGAACTACAACAAAAGGTGTGTGATTCTGGTTTTGAAAATTGTTCTTTATTTTGCTAAATAGAATTTGAGTGCCTTTTGCAACTGATAGGTCATCTTGTTGGTCATCTTATAATTACTGAAACACAGGGATATATTAATGGATGAAATTTGAGATTTTTATTTGCTTTTTAAAAAAATATTGTGACTTGTGGGAAGAGTTGATTTGATGGGTTCATTTTAAGGTGATTGTGTTTAGGAAAGATAAAGAATGTTATTTCCCATATGTAATTTTTAAATATCAATGTATACTTTGCATATAAGGAGAAAATAAATGTAAAAATAAAGTTTTATAGCAGACTGAAGGCAGTATCACCATATCTCAGCCAGTTTTGGTTTTTGGCTCTTTTACATTTGTTATTTGGCTGGCAGATAGACTGCACCTCTTAAAGTATGCTGTAACTAAATTTTTTGTTAACTTATTTGTGTGTGTGTGTGTGTGTGTGTGTGTGTGTGTGTGTGTGTGGTACGTGGGTGTTAAACTCAGGACCTTGCACATACTGTGCAAGTGCTCTACCACTGAGCTGCACCCCCAGCCCATTTTTTAGTTTTTTATTTGGAAACAGGGTCTTGCTAAGTTACATAGGCTACCTCTGTCCTTGAACTTGTTTGTAATCCTCCTGCCTCAACCTCATGAGTTGCTGATATTAAAGGCATGCGCTGCTACACCCAGCTTTATAATCTTCTGTTCTTTATGAAAGTTAAAACATACTATTTCAGTGAAATATTTAATGACTCACTAAAAGTTTCAGCTTTTAAAAATTATTCCTTTACTGCTTAGTACTTTCAATGGCAAAAGAAAGTGAGTTGCATAACAAAAATTATCTGACTTAGTAGTTCCTAAGCATATGTCTATTACTGGTACATGATGAAGTTTTCACTGATGTGCAGCAAAATGAGAAAAATAAGAGTAACGTAATGAAGTTCTTTCTCATAATGCTAAATTTATTCCATTTAAAATTCTTACCTCTATTCTAATCTTATGTTCTATGTTTCCATATTATTAAAAATTAGAATTTATTAACATATACTTTCATGAAATAATGATGAGAATTGTTTCCTTGTTTTAACATCAATACTTAGTAGAGTTTCAGAGGTCCTTAATTCCATCTACATATTCTGTAATTCTCCAGAAGAACTCACAGGACTCAACTCAGTATATAGTCAGACTCATAGATAAGGTTCATTACAATGACATGGTAAGGAAGAGTCTAGAGGAATTCATGTTCAGTCTTTCTATGCACTTCCCCTCCACTTCACAAATTCTGTCACATGCAGGTAGAGCACAGGGAACTCCATTTGAGATTCAGAATTCAAGAGTTTTTCAAATCAAGGGCTGATCACATAGATACCCTGTGTCAATCAAAATTCTAGATTCAGAAGGAAAGTGAATGTCTACCTTAAGTATCATTAAGCAGTCTAATTAGGCTGGCACCACAGTCACAACCTTATCACTTAAGAAATATTTTCGAAAGCCAAGTTTGTAGATGCCATCCAAGGACCAACCTTACAAATAGGACTTTCTGCAAGTAACAGGCTAGACCTATTATGTTAAATTATTCCTGCACTGGCAGTTGGAAGAAAAGAATCTTACATTGTTCCCTCAATTTAAAAAAAAGGGTTTTTTTACTAGCCTGTGAAATTTTAAAGTCTTAAGAAATATGTTAGCCATGCAATTCTTACTGTTTTCCATATATGCAGTATAGCAACTACAAAATTCCCTTCATCCTTTCTAATTGATACATCCACCGTTAAATGCTAATGTCTATACCTCCCTGCATTCCTCAGAAACCATAATTATTCTTTGTGATATTCTTCTTGATTTATAAAAGAATATTTTATTATATAAGTGGACTTGTGGACTATGAGTCTTTTGTTAGAGGTAGATACAAAGAAGATGGGCATGATGTACCAGGCTTTTAAAAGTTATTGAAATGAAGTTTAGAATTTTCATTTTCGTTCCACTTCAGGTTTAAGGCATAATCATTTCTGTAAAACAGTAAACAAACAAACATCTCCCAGCTTTAATCTTCCTATTTTGCAATTAGATGCATTAACAAACTTTGACAACTCTGTATTCTAGGAAAGCTTAAAAGCATCAAATTAGGGAAGAAGAATATTGAGATGTTCTTAGGTTCATGCAGAAACAGGAATTTCTCTTAACTCCTATACTTCTTGTATTGGCCAGTGGTAAGCAACTGGTAATTAACTTCTTATCTGCCATAAAAGAAGTCTTTGCTCATATTAGCATTTATCTTAAAGAAGGAAAAGGGATTTTTTTTTAATTTATTTTTCAAAGTTGATATTAGTGAAGCTCTCAGAAACAGATGAGAAAACATTTGTTTTCTACATTAAACTGAAGATATCTAATAGATTTATTTAAGGAACATTTATAGCCAGGCATGGTGGTGCATGCCTGTAATCCAGCACTTGGCAGGCTGAGCCAAGAGGATTGACTCAACTTTGAGGCTAGTCTGGTCTCTATAGCAAGTTCCCGGCCAGCCTAGGCTCTCAATGAAACCTTGTCTCCAAAACCAAAAGAAACTTTTATTGTGTGATAACTGTGTACTGAGCCCATGATAAAGTTTTGAGAATAGTAAAATAAAGAAAATATCAAGAAGAGTACAGTGGCACAATCCTGTAGTCCCAGCACTTGGGGAGGCAGAGGCAGAATGATGAATTCTAGGACAGAGGCAGCCTGTGTAACTTAGCGAGACCTTGACTCAAAGAATAAAAAATGGTCTGGGCATGCAGTGGTAGAGCACTTGCAAAGTATATGCAAGACCCTGGGTTAAACCCCTAAGCACTGGGAAAAAAGAAAAAAAGAAAATATCATTTATACCCTTAATGAACTTTTAAAAGTTCCAATAAGTAATAAATAAATAAAATAGCTATTTCATTGTATAATGATAGATAGAAAAAGATCAGTAGTTATTACCATTGTGTACTAAGTGTTACAATAAAGGTCAGACAGGATAATATATGAAATAGAGAAGAGGAAGCAAACTTCTTTGTAGATCAGGCTAGTTCAGTATCAACAAACATTTAGAATAAGATTAGGAAGAGTTTAGCAAGCTGAGGGATAAAGGTTCTGCACGCAGGGGGAGAAGTTAAAAAAAACAAAAACAAAACTAAGACATAAGAGAATATATGGTACATTGCATGTACCACAAGATAGTCTTATAGCTTCAAAAAAATTGGCAGGTCATTGCAGGAAAAGACGCTGCAAAGATAGATAATAGTCCAATCATGAGGAGTATGCCTAAGTAGTTTGTACTGTATCCTTATTCAATCAAAAGTTACTGAAAGATTAATGTGTGCTTTGGAAAAGTCTTCCTGACTTTGGGGTAGAGATAGTGTAGTGAACAATGTAGAATTCAGCTCAACAAACACATGAAGAACATATTTCATACTAAACAATGTTCTAAGAGCAAGGAATACAAAAATATATGGCAGCCATTCATTTACACTTTATACATGTGTATTAATAAAACATTACAGTGGTACCTTGACACTAACTGCTCTGTGCTCTAACATTTCTGTCATTGACTATTTTCGAGAGAATTACGCTTCAGTACTCACTTGCTCAGCACTTGATCATCTTGCTAAAACCTGCATGAGACACCACTTACTTATGATACTTCTGGGTGAAACAAAAGGGAATGCATCACTTTGCATGTCAATTTCAAGCAGTAAAGACCCGTTCTGGTGTTGTGTTCACAATCTCATGTGTTTTTTTTTAATTTATATATACATATGTGTACTATATGATCATCATGACACCCCAAAAAGTTTCTAGCACTAAAAGTGAAGAAGAAAACAGAACAAAAATTGAATTTTAAAAAAAGAACTTATTGTTAAGTATGTGAGTGGCATACACATGTCTGAATTAGCCATTCATTATGGTACTGGAACCAATAAATACATTGACATTATTTTTTATGGGAAAAGTGTTCAGCACTCGACCAGCCTTCCAGAATGGATTGTAGTCAAGTGCCAAGTTACTACTATTATATATATTAATGTATAATTATATAATATATAAAATGTTTATATATGTATATGTGCAGGATAGGTACCTATATAATACCTCAATTTTTCAAGCAATCAAAATGAGGACCTAAATTAACTATTAGGGGCAAATTATGAAAGAAATCTAAAATTTCTTTAGGAGATAAAATGAAAAGTAGGTAGCACCTGAATGCTGGCCATTTCTGAGAGTGATGGCATAGACTCTAGGATGATACGCAGGAATCTAGAATAGATGCCTGGATTAATGGTGCTGATGAGTGAAATCAAGAATGAAAAGGAGATGTATAGATTGGGGGATGGGAAAATAAGACGTGTAATTAGGTTTTCATTAATATGTTTAGTTACCTATGGGACATACAGGTGAAAATATCCAATGAATGATTGTAAATATGGATCTAGAGGCCATAAACAGTTCTGTATTGAAGAGTATAGATATGATAATAATGGATCTTTGGTAGCCTTAAATGTGGGTAACATTTACCAGTTAGAGTGTATAGGTTAAAGGAATATTTGAAGGACAGAAGTAGGGAAGGATAAATGGAAAGGAAGAAAGCCAACCAACTGGCCCCTGCAGACTTAGAGCATAGATAAGCACATGAGAGGCCAAGGAAGAAAAACCTAAGGAACATGAGTATGTTAAAGAATAGGCATAGAAGGGGGACCATTAAGGAGGCTTAACAAAAAACACTCTAAAGGTAGGGAATAAATTAGAGAGTGATATCATAGAAGCCATTGGAAACAAGTTTTAAGAAAGATGCAGTAGTTAGCAATGCCAAATATCCAAGAGATCTAGTAAGATGATGACTGACGTATACATTGCATTTGGCTATATGGAGGTCATTGACATTTATGAGGGCAGTTAAGGGGACTGGGGAAAGCAGATTGCAATAGGCTGAGGAGAATTGGGAAGTAAAGAAGTAAAGAAATTATAAGCCACATAGTCAAAAAGCTTATGAAGAAGAGAAATAAGGTGAAGACTCGAGAGGTGTTTTTGCTTTCTTTTTCCTTTTAGGCTTAGTGAAATGTTGTTGAAGATTAACACAGTAGACACAAAAGAAAGTTAGAAAATAGAGGAATGAAAAGAAATAATCGATCCCCTTCTACAGTCAATTCTCTACACAACAGTTAGAATGATCCTTTTGTAAAGAATTGTTTAAATGTTAATTTTCTAGTCACATTTCTGCATGTTGTTGTTCTGTATGCATGTTGTCCAAGCGACCCTCATAGGGTTTTCAGTGGCTGATTGTTTCAGGATTGCCTCTGGAGTGGATTGCCACATCCTTCTCCCATTTTTGCGGTGCTGGGAATTGAACCTAGGACCTCAGAGACTGCATAGCAGCGCTCTGCCAACTGAGCTAAATCCCACCCCCCACATTTCTGCATAGATTTCTGTAAAATGAAATCCAAAGCCCCTGCTATGACCAGTAATGGCAGAGCTAAGTTTGGCCTTGCCAAACACTGTCTTTTTCTCCTGCTCCTCTGTTCTCTGATGGTCTTCCCACCACACATGACTTTCCTGGTATTTTTCAAACACATTCCTGATTTAAGGCCTTTATATTTGATATCCTATTTGCCTAAAGTAGATTTCCTTTAGATACTTCTATGGTTTCCTTCCTTATTGCTTTTGGGTCTTTCCTTAGAACCACCTCCTCAAGGAAGCCCTTCCTGACCATCCTAAAAGTAAAAGCCACCTATATTAATACCCTCTTCTAACCCTACTTGCTTATTTTCCCCCAGAGCATATATTACTTTGACATTATATCAGGGTTTCTTTTTTTTTTTTTAACTTAGTTTTCTCCTGAATAAGAAAATAAGCACATATGAGGTCTAAGACCTTGTCTTGTTCACTGTGATATTCCTGGTATCTAGCATATAGATGCTCAAATATTTGAAGGACAGAAGGTAAGGTGAGTAAGAAGAAGGAAAGGAGGCCAATCAATTGGCCTCTTAGGAGTCAGAACATAGGTTAGGAATTGCTTATGATCAAGAAAATTGATATAAACTAGGAGATACATACTTACTCCTCTCAAGACCGGTGGGAACAAGAGAAAAAATAGCTACAAATGAAGATAAACTTATATATTGGAACAGGTGGTGGCAGAAAGTTAGAAAGGTTGTCATGTAAAAGCTAATATTTTCTGTGAAGTAGAAGGTAAGGTCATCTATAGAATAAAGTGATTTATAGGATATTCTGAGGGTGGTAGTAAAGAATTGAAGTTGCTAGAATGAAATGCATGTCTAGAAATGTCATAATGAGACCTGTTAAGTTGTACATTAAAAACTACCAATAAAAAACTTTAAAAAAACAATTGAAGTTGTTTCAGGTAAGGAATGAGAGAAGAAAAATGCCTTCAGCCTTTATCATGAATTTTTGGTGATATCAATTTATATATTTGTTGGCCAGTGTTTAAGCAGCTGTCTTGGTATAGAAATAGATAAGTAGATGGCCAAACCTAGGATTAGGAGATTGCAGTATTGAGAATAAAAGAATGGTAAGGTGGCCAGAAAGTGCCTACAAAAGTTATTAAAATTATGTATTTTGAGATCTGAGCTGAAATTAGAAAGAAGCTACTCTAGGAGGAGTGTAATAGACTAAGAACAAAAAGATAGTTGATGACTAAGGTCTTCATAAAATGAGAGAACACATTGAGAAGTAGAACACTGTGAGAGTTGAAAGGATGGTTTATTGTCATTGAGTAAATATGGATTTTTTTGGATCCTCATTCTTCATGATGAGTCATAAAAGTAAGTAACTGAAATGGAGTTGAGGAAGTTAAGAAATTATAACTAGTGCACTTCTAGAGTGATGGTAAGATTAGTAACATTTAGAGAGGTTATGTGAAAGAACAAAAATTCTTGAATGTGAAAGAATGGCTAGTGTGTTGAAAGATAACAGTTTTGAAGAGAATGGTAGTATCATTAAATGCCATGTAGGTGAGTTTTTTGCATAAGTTTGAAGAAATAATGGCCCAGAAGTGGCAGTGATCAGCCAAGAGAGTGCTTATCTTTTTGTTCTCCCACATCCCATTCCATTGTTCAATCTATATGGTCCATTAGACAGACTTATGTGAGGAGATTGCAGAGGCATCTATATCTTTAGTATGTTATCTCCCTTTTGAAGTAAAATGTCAAGATTCCTGAAATTCATATTGATTAGCCATCATGGAATCTATAGTATAATGAAACAGTCATTCTGACATTGGATTTCATACTTGATCTTATTTACCATTTTTAAAATTAACTTTTCTGTAACATTTTTGAGACAGATATGCATGTTCCCCTTTAGCATTTCTTGGGATATTATTATATGGACATTCATTTTGTAAATTACAGAAACAAATGTACTAAGTGTGACTCACTACTTTGGCCCTCATCTATGTACTTCAGGAAATAATATTGGGCTTTGAAGTAAAACAAGACAGATATTCCTCATTTGGAATCTATAGTAATAAGATGACAAATATGTGTTTTCTAACATCTGTAATGAAATAAGGGCAAAAACTCTGAAGTTAGACATGAAGTTTTAAATACTCTTTCTACCACATCTAAGATTTTCAATCTTGGTAATTAAAAGATTAAAGAGGTATTCTTGGAAATAGAGAATCCTTTTTGGAAAGGAAAGTATTATTTTATTTGTTTTGAATATATTGAGCTTAAGTGCTAGCAAGCCAGTCAGGGGAAGATGATCAGCAGGCAATTAAAATGTGGGTCTTTGAAGTAAGGTATCAATTGGAAATACAAATTTTGGAGTCATCTTCATGGACATGATATTTGAAGTGATAGAGGAAGGAGTGCCACAGGTAATGAGAATAGAACAAAATAGCAATAGAACTAAGAGAACCTTTGAAAATCTGTCAGGCATTCAGGTGTCAGAAAAGGCCCCAAGAGTTGTGCTGTGAGCTTACCTTCCTTTTCTAATGTGATGCCTAAAGAATTGGTCTGTTGAGTGACATTAAAAGAAACTGTTGTTGTTAGGTGCCATTCAGTTGGGTCTGACTCATTGTAACGGTATACGTACAACAGAATGAAACACTCCCCAGTTCTGTGCCAGGCACACAATCTTTTTTATGTTTAAGCCTATTTTTGCAGACACTGTGTCAAACAATCTGGTGAGGGTTTTCCTTTTTTTCATTGACCTTCCATTCTCACAAACATGATATCCTTCTCCAGGGATTGGTCCATCCTGACTACATATCCAAAATATATAAGATTCAGTCTAGCCACCCTTGTTTCCAAGGAACATTCAGATTGCACATCTTATAGGACAGAACTGTTGGTTCTTTTGGCAGTCCATAGTTTATTCAATATTCGTCTCTAGCACAATTCAAAAGCGTCAGTTCTTCTGTCTCCCTTATTCATTGTCCAGCTTTCACATCTATATGATGTATCTGAATTAGCAAGATGACAGACTAGGAAGTTCTAGGACTTTCTTCTCCCATGAAAGTATTCAATAGATAAAGAAAGGCTGATTTTTAAAAAGATGTCTTATAAGAGCCTGGCGCAGTGGCGCACGCCTCCCAGCGGCTTGGGAGGCAGAGGCAGGAGGATCGCAAGTTTGAGACCAGAGGCAGTCTGTGTAATTTAGCAAGACCCTGTCTCAAAAAGTAAAAAAAAAAAAATGGGCTGGGGGTGCAGCTCAGTCATCCAGCACTTGCAGAGCATGCAAGCGCAAGGCCCTAGGTTCAACCCCCAGGACCACCAAAAAAAAAAAAAAAAAAAAAGATGTCTTATAGGAGCTCTAAAAATCAGAGATCTACAACAACCAAATGAATGCCCAGTCAAGAAAAAAGCCACATTCAAAATGATAGGAAATTTCGTGGCATTTCTTTTCATCCTTTCCTTATCACCTTCCCAGCACAGCATGGGTGTTGTTGGGGGGAAATAACCTAATTCCTGGTTCTCTCCCCAAGGAAAGAAGCCTCATAATGGAACTTATTTGCAATGTCCTAGTCTGTCTACGGGCTGGGATTTAGCTCAGTTGGTAGAGTGCTGGGCTGCAGTCTCTGAGGTCCTGAGTTCAATTCCCAGCACCACAAAAATGGGAGAAGGGCCTGGCAATCCACTCCCAAGGCAATCCCAAAACAGTCAGCCATTGAAAACCCTATGAGGGTCGCTATGAGTCGGATACCGACTTGACAGCACCTAACAACAACAACAACAAGTCTGTCTACATGCTCCCCAATGGATTGTTATCTCTCTTTCCTGCCCCTGAACTCAGAGTTAGAAATGGTTGCATAGTTTTGGTCTCAGGCTGGAAGGTAGTGTGCATGAAAACTGAAGATGGGCTATAGGCCTGCATACACTTAGGGATAAGAGATTATAGGTGAGTAAAAGAAAACAATAGAGTATCTAAGGCCCTAAGACAAAGCTAGAGTTAGGTTACTTGGGAAATTAGTGCATGTATGAGAAGTCAGGGAAAATCAGAAGTTTTAAAAGAAAATATATATATACAATTAGGCCCAGATAGGACCATGCTAGAAAAATCTGGAGAAGACTGTAAGCCTTTATCCTGGACTGATAACAAGGGGTAATTGCTTGGTAATTAGTGAAAATCTGTTACATCAGTCTGCAAGACTAGGCTAGGAGAACTGGGCATTTCCCAAATGCCCATTTTTCAATAGAAGAGCACTAGAAATACAAAGAAACAGGGAAATAGAAAGAAACATGGCCCACTCAAAGGAACAAAATAAATTTCCAGAAACAGTACCTAAAAAAGAACATATATTTGACTTATCAGGCAAAGACTTTATTTTTTTAAATTTATTTATACATGTTAGTGGGGTGCAGAATAATAAGTCATTTTATATAGCCATTATGTAACTGTTACATCAGTTTTGCTTACACATCCATCACCTTACATATTTTACAGAACAAGATGACTGAAAGAAGAAAAGAAAAAATAATAGGAATTTTAATTAACATGTAATCATGGTCATATACAACCTTTTTTCTTCCCTTTTTCTTCCTTTTTTATCATATATTCATAAAGTGCATCCTACATTTTGTATTTTTCCTCTGGTCCTCTCCCCCTCTTATTTAGTCCACTTGTATTATCCGCTCTTAGATAAGTATGATTATACATTTTTATGTCTGTATATGCAATTTTTTTCTTTAAGTTAGGCTTAGCTCTCACATATAAGTGGCATTTCTCTTTTTGAATCTGAGTTAATTCATGTAAAATGGTATTCTCCGATTCTATCTATTTTACTGCAAATGACATAATTTCATTCTTCTTTATTGCTAAGTAATATTCCATTGTGTATACCCCAGTTTTTTAATCCAGTACTCTCTCGATGGACATCTTGGTTGATTCTCTACTCTTGCAGTTGTGAAGAGTGTTGCATTAAATACGGAAGTGCAGGTGTCCCTGTGGTATGATGATTTATCTCCCATGGGGTATATTCCCAAGAGTGCAGATGTCTCTGTGGAATGATGACTTATCTCCCATGGGGTACATTCCCAGGAGTGGTATAACTGGGTCATATACTAGTTCTATTCTTAGTTTTCTGAGGTACCTCCATATTGATTTCCAAAGTGGCTGAACTAATTTACAGTCCCACCACTAATATAAAAGGGTTTCTTTTTCTCTGTATACTTGCCAGAATTTGTTTTTATTTGTTTTGTTAATCCTGACCATTCTTACTGGAGTCAGATGGAATCTCAGTATAGTTTTGATTTGCATTTCCCTAAAGCTAGGGGTACAGGAGAAGAACATGGCAATCCACTCCTGAAGCAATCCCAAAACAATCAGCCACTGAAAACCTCATGAGGGTTGCTATGGCACCTAACAACAATGACTAAGGATATTGAGCGTCTTTTCATGTGTGGTTGGCCATTTGTGTTTCTTCTTTTGGGAACTGTGTGCTCAGTTCCATTGTCCCCTTCTTATTGGATTATTTGTTATTTTGGTGTTTGATTTCTTAAGTTCTTTGTATATTCTAGGAATTAGTCCTCTAGCAGAAGTGTAGGATACAAAGATTTTCTCCCATTCAGTTGGCTCTCCCTTTGCTCAGTTAATTGTTTCCTTAGTTCTATATAAGCTTTTTAGCTTTATGTAATCCCATTTGTCAGTTCTTGGTGCCATTTCCTGGGCAATTGGAATCTTGTTAGGAAGTACTTGCCTAAGCCAATATGTTGGAGTGTGTTCTCTATGTTTTCTTCTAGTAGTTTTAAGATTTCTGGTTTTATGTTGAGGTCTCTGATCCATTTTAAGTTGACTTTTGTACAGACTGAGAGATACAGGCCTATTTTCATTCTTCTGCATGTGGATATCCAGTTTTCCCAGCACCATTTGTTGAAAAGGCTGTCTTTTCTCCAGTGAATAGTTTTAGCCCCTTTGTCAACAATCAGGTGACTGTAGTTGCTTGGGTGTATCTCTGTGTCTTCTGTTCTGTTCCATTGATCTTCATGCCTGTTTTTGTGCCAGTACCAAGCTGTTTTTTCTATTCTGGCCCTGTAGTATAATTTGAAGTCAGGTATTGTCATACATCCTCCACTGTTTTTTCTCCTTAGGATTGTTTTGGCTATAGGCAGTCTTTCATGCTTCCATGTGAATTTTAGGATTGTATTTTATAATTCTGCAAAGTATTTTGTTGGAATTTTGATGGAGATTGCATTGAATCTGTAGATCGTTTTTGGTAGTATAGTCATGTTCACAATATTAATTCTTCCAATCCATGAGCAAGGGAGGTCCTTTCATATTCTAGTAACATTTGCTATTTCTTTGTTTAATGTTCCGAAGTTTGCATTGTAGAGGTCTTTAGGGCCTTTTAGATTGATTCCTAAATATTTAATTTTTTGGTGGGCTATTGTAAATGGAATTGTTGTCTTGGTTTCATTCTCTTTCTGTTTGCTATTGGTGTAAAGGAAAGCTACTGATTTGGGAGTGTTAATTTTGTATCCTGCTATTTTCTGAAGGAGCTAATTAGCTCTAAGCATTTTCTAATGTACTTTTTATGGTCCTTTAGGTGTAGGATCATGCCATCTGCGAGTAGGGGTAGTTTGACCTCTTCCTAATTGTATTCCTTTTATTTCTTTCTCTCAGGCAATGACTTTAAACAACTGCCTTAAATATGCTAAAAATATGAAGGAACAAATGAACAAAGAACTTGAGGAAAGCAATGATAGAAAAAGATGATATAAAATATCAAAAAAAGCTAAAGAAATTCTGGAACTGAAAAATAGAATTGAAAATTTTACTGGAGGAGATCAATAGAGTCATACACACAGAAGAATCAGTGAATGTGAAGGCAAGCCACTGAAATGATGGAGTCTGAAAAGATAAAAAGAAAAAAGAATGCAGAAAAGCATATAAGGGACAGAATAGACTATAAAGGATAGAATATTAGGGACTTACGGACTTGACCAAGTGGGTTAGACTATATATTGTAGGAGTTGTAGAAAGAGAAAAGAAAAAGATGAGATCATAGAAATTATTTAAAGAAAGAGTGACTGAAAATTTCCCCAATTTTGTAATAACATGAATATACAAATGACTAGCAAAGCCAAAGACGCTACAAGGAAAAAAATACTACAAACTAATATCCCTTGTAAATAATTATATGATTTGAATGGTTTTTCCCCTCCAAAATCTATGTTGAGACTTAATTGCCATTATGACAATATTAAGTACTGTGACTTTCAAGAGTTTTGAGAAATGATTAATGCCCTTATGAAAGAGTGAGTTTGGCTCCTTCTTGCCCTCCCTCTTTGTCCTTCCACCATATGATGGTGCAGCAAGAAGAGCCTTGTCAGATTCTAGAAACTTAATCTTGGATTTCTCAGCCCCTTGAACTATGAGGAAATAAATTTCTGTTCTCTGTAAATTACTTGGTTGTGAGCATTCTGCTGCTGCTGCTTTTCTTTTTCTTTTTTTTTTTTGCTGTGGATCAAACCAAAGACCTAACACATGGTAGACGAGCACTATGCCACTGAGCTAGCTACATTCCCAGCAGGCATTCTATTAAAACAATGCAAAAGGACTAGTATAATTTTGATGCAGAAATCCGCAACAAACTAGTAACAAACCAAACTCATAGCATATTGAAAAGATTACACACTACAACTAAGTGAGCCTTATTCCTGGACTGCTAAGATGGTTGAACATACAAAATTAGTAAATGCAGTAGATCATATTAACAGGATTAAAAGAAAAGACATAATCATCTCAGTTAATGTAGAAAAAGCATTTGATAGAGTTCCACATGCTTATTAAAAAAAAAAAAACACTAAACAAAGTAGAAATAGAAGGAAACTGCTAAAGGCCATATATGAAATACCCTAGTATTATACTGCAAAATGAAAGATTGAAAGTTTTTCATCTAAAATTGGCAATAAGACAAGGATATACCTTTTACCACTTCTGTTAAACACTGTACTGGAGTCCTAGCCAGAGAAGTTAAGCAGGAAACAAAATAAAAGACATTGACATTAGATAGAAAAAGTAAAATTGTTTTCAAATGTCATTTTCTTGCATGTGGAAAATCCTATAGAGTACACACACACACACACACACACACACTCACACACACACACACACAAAACTGTTAGAAGAAACTGAGTAAAGTTACAGAATACAAAATCAACAGTGATACCTTGGCACTTGAACTGCTCCATGCTCAAATGTTTCAGTTCTCAACCTATCTTTTCAAAAGAATTTTCTGGTTTGATGCTCAACCACTTGTTTGACCCTCAGCCACCATGCTAAAACCTGTAAGAAACACAACACTTACCCATGACATTTTTGGGTGAAACAAAAGGGAAAGTGTACTTTGGACATTGATCTCAAACACTAAAGCCCTGTCCTGGTGGTGTGTTCATGATCTCATTCTTTTGTTGTTGTTTACTTGTGTAATACATATACCATATGGTCATCATGGTGCCCAAGAAACTTTCTAGCACTATAAATGAAGGAAAAAGGAAAATAGTAAGAAAAACAATTGAATTTAAAGAAAGAACTTGCTGTAAAATATGGGGGTGGCATATGTGTGTCTGAATTAGCCATTCAATATGGTGCTGGAATCAATAAATACATTGACATTATTTCTTATAGGAAAAAAGTGCTTGATGCTTGACCGGATTGACACTTGACCAGCCTTCTAGAATGGATTGTGGTCAAGTGTCAAGGTACCACTGTAAATAAATTTAAAAACAGGCCAAATATGGTGGTGTGCTCAGGATGCTGAGGAAGGAGGATGGTGAGTTCAAAGACAACCTGGGCTATATTGAGAGTTCAAGGCCAGCCTGGGATATGTAGCAAGACCCTGTCTCCAAACAAATCTAAAATAAAAAACAAAAATTCTATACCTTAAAAATGAACAATCTGAAAAATGAAAGAAAATTCCATTTATACAGAAAAGAACAAACTTAGGAATAAACTTCACTAGGTTTTCACAGACTTATCCACTGAAAACTACAAAACATTACTTTTTTTAAAAAAGACACCAATATAGAAAGAAATCCCATGTTTGTGGATTGGACCCTTACCTTTCTCCATTTTATAAAAACTAAAACATATCAAAGAACTAAATGCAAGAGCTAAAATTCTTAGGAGGAATGATAGGAGAAAAACTTCATGACATTGGATTGTAAGCATTTCTTAGGCTTGATACTAGTTGCAGAGGCAACTAAAGAAAAAAATAGATTAGTGAGATGCCATGTCATACCCATTGGTATGGCTACTATCCAAAACAAAAATGTTAATAAGGATATAAAGAAATGGGGAGTTGGTGGTGGGAGTGTTAAGTGTGTAGCCAATGTGGAAATGGCATAATAATTCTTTAAAAATGTAAATATAAAATTACCCTGAAGAATTGAAAGCAGAGATTCACAGCACTATTCACAATAGGCAAAAAGTGGAAGCAACCCTGCTGTTCATAAATAGATGGATAAACAAAATGTTGTGTGCACATACAACAGAATATTATTATCTTAAAAAGGAAGGAAATTCTTACACATGCTACAACATGGAACCCTGGAGATAATATACTAAATGAAATATACCAATCACAAAAGGGGATATATTATGTGAGGTACCAAGAGTAGTCAGATTCATAAAAACAGAAAGTAAAAGCATGGTTTCTATGGGTTGAAGGGGAGAGAGTAATGAGGAGTTAATACTTGTTTAATGGGGACAGAGTTTCAGTTAGGAAAGATGAAAAAGTTCTGGGGATAGAGCATGGTGATGGTTCTACAGCAGTATGAATGTACTTATTGCTCTAGAACTATATACTTAAAATGGTTGAAATGAGCCTGGTGTGGTGATACATGCCTGTAATCCCAGTGACTGGGGAGGCGGATGCAGGAGGATCAAAGTTTGAGGCCAGAGGCAACCTACATAACTTGGTGAGATCCTATCTCAAGTAAAAAATGGGTTGAGGGTGCAGCTCAGTGATAGAGCACTTGCAAAGGATGTGTGAGGCCCTGGGTTCAAACCCCCAGTACTGCAGGAGGAAAAAAAAAGGTTAAAATTGTAAATTTTATGTTCTGTGTATCTCACCACAATTTTAAAAAACATATTACAAAATTAAAAATTGTTCTATCCCATATTCTCTTACTGGCTGTTTTATTGTTATTCATCTGTCATCCATCAGTATATACAAACTCACAAGCCCCCATTAGGTGTCCATACTCCAAGTCAATGTTTTCCCTGGTTCACTACAATTTTAGGCTCAGAAGAAGCCTAAAATTTTGAGAAGTTAATATGCTATATCCATTTAAGAGCATCCTCTCAAACAAAGATATCTGATTATTTTAAGTTGGGAAAGGAGGTAAAGACAAACAAGATGAATAAGTGATTTTAAAAACATTATTGCCTTTAATTACAAAAGCACCTCATGCTGATTCAAAAAAAGTAAATAAAGCCTGGTGTGGTGGCACACACCTATATTCCCAGCACTTGGAAGGCTGAGACAAAGGATCAACACAAGTTCCACACCACCCAGTGAGACCCTGTCTCAAAAAAATTAAAGAGTTCAAGATGTGCAGAATATAAAGTGATAATCCTTTCTGTCACTCCTCAGGACTAACCATTGTTAGCAGTTTGATATATATCCTTTCAGAGTATATGAGTTATGATTTTTCAAAAATGAAATCAAGAGCTGGTGTTATAGCTCAGTGGTAGAGTGCTTGCCTGACATTTATGCAGCTCTGGGACTAATTTCCAGCACTACAAGTAAAATAAATAAATAAATAAATAAATAAATAAATAAATAAAATTTTTAAAAAAGAGTTCACAGTCTAATACTGCATATTCGATTACTTTCTAGTCTCTTTTCTCCTCTCCTTTTCTTTTGTGTTTGCCTAGGGTGGCCCTAAACTCTTAGCCTCAAGCAGTCCTGTGGCCTCAGCCTCCCAAGTAGCTGGGACCGTACGTGCATACCACCATATGTATCTGCTTATTCTGTTCTTTCCTGGTGAAAGCATTCATATGTACCTACACAAGAGGTCTGTTCCAAAGTAAAAGAATCTTGTAATCACAATAGTTCTTGACATAGACTTTTAATGTACTTACAGAATAAAACAGTATTACATAAAATATCAAGTATAGGGTGGTAGAGTTGGCTTGGCCTGTGAATGATTTATTGTGTAGGACAAGCTGCTGTTACAAAGAGACCAAGAAATAATATAAAAGTTAATTTCTCTTTCATGTACCAGTCCAGAAGTATTTAAAGGTTTTAATAAGGCAACTCTACTGTCTTTAAAATGTGTTTTCCCTCTCTGAAATCCCAGTGGCTTTTCTACTTATTCCTATTTTCCTGCCACTGAGAAGGATGAGAGAAATGAAGAGCAATTTTCTTTTAATGTATTTGCAGATCATTTCTGTTCACATCCTGTTATCCAGAACTCAATCATATGATCACAGTTGGTAGTGAGGAGGACTGGTAAATACATCCTCTAGCTGAGTAAGTGTGTGCCTAGTTAAAACTCTATATTATTAAAAGAAAGAATGAGTGTGGATATGAGAAATAATTAGCAGTCCTTGCACATCTTTTGTTGGATGATTATGCTGACATTGCCTGGAGAGTTTCAATATCATAAGCTTCCATAATGTGTAACTAAATATTTAATCAATTTTATTATTCATACCAAGTTTCTTGTCATTGATTTCTGCCATTCTGTGAGAGAAACCAAATAGATGTAACAAAGACTCAAGTAACTTCTGTTGCTTCTTTGACCTCTTTCCAGAAGAATCAGTAATAAAAATAATAAAAACACCTGAAATTTTTAAAACAGATTGCCATGTAGAGGTCATAAATGACTAGGGTATAGAAAGCTTCCTGTAGCTCACTTCTGCTTGTCTCAAGATCTTTTGCATTACGAGATAAGAGTACACAAATCTCACCAAGTGACATGATGTATGTCTGTAATCCCAGTAGCTCAGGAGGCTAAAGCAGGAGGATTGTGAGTTCAAGGCCATAGGCAGCCTACACAACTTAGTGAGACCTTGTCTCAAAAAATAAATAAAATAAAATAAACCTCTTTGTTGAAAAAACATATATGCAATAATATTTCTCTTCTTGTCCAGTCTTGATTAAAGAAGAAAAATTGACAGATTCATATAGAAAAGAAATTATCTTAATTCTAGAATAGTTCATGTGCTATACTATAACTCGATTTGTCTTTTATTACTGGTAAGAAAGGCAAAGGATGCATAATATCTAAAATCATCCAATTTGCTAAGTAAGGTGCATTATTGACTAGCCAAGAAAGCTGAGGTGAAGACTAACTTTGGCTGTGTTCTGTCTTTTTGTTATAGGTCCTCTGTAAATCAGTAAGGACTGTTTTGTTGTCAGACAGCCATCTTCAAGAGCTAGCTTTGACCCATCTGAAGTACAAAGGAAGTATAAAGGAATAAAATACCTGTATTGTGTGTACTACTGTTAAAAAAACCAAAACTTTCTTTTCACCTAAGATGTAAATAGCCTCATTGTTTACTACCGTTGTTCTTTCCTGTGTTCCCCAACAACATATTTTCTGTGTAAAGTCTGATGGGGATAAAGCATTTCATTGTGGTTTCCTTTTCTCTTGAAGCTATCAGTATTAGAATAAAGAGTCTTATGGTAAGTTTCTTGGGTTTTTTGTTTTTTGTTTTGTTTTGTTTTGTTTTTGCAGTACTGGGGGTTGAACCCAGGGCCTTGCGCTTGCATCCTTTGCAAGTGCTGTACCACTGAGCTGTATCCCCAGCCACTTTACTTTTTGAGACAGGGTCTTGCTAAATTATGCAGACTGCCTCTGGGCTGGAATTTGTAATCTTCCTGCCTCTGCCTCCTAAGTCTCTGGGATTACAGGCATGTGCCACCACACCGAGCTTATGGTTATTTGTGATTGAAGCCTTGTTTCTTCTTTTTTTTTATTGTTCTAAGTTTTTGTTTATTTTTTATTATTATTTTGTCTTATCATTGGCCTTTTTCTGCTTTGCCAGAGTTCAGAGTGGGACATACAATCAAAGAAGGCATGGCTCTGGGTAGTTTGGCTGGTAGGTTAAGGCTTATTTCTTCTAAAGTATATTGTCCATCCTTAGCCATAGAATCCCTTTCTATCCATCAGAATTTATATTATGTGTATCTTTTCTTTCAGATTTGTATTCCTAGGAATATGTTTCATCAAAACTTTTAGGTAGATATGTAGTCCAAGGAGACTTGTTGATAAAAATGCTCACATTATGACATTTATTTAAAAATGTCTTGAAGCACCTGCTGTGCATCAGGAAATGCACTAAGTTCTGGATATAGTATGATAGAGCAAACAGACATGGTCTTTGCTTCATAGAATGATGGCATTGCAGCAAAGCAGAGACTAATCAAATAATCTCACAAATACAATTTCAAGAGAAATTGCTATATCAAAAAAAATGAAATAAGGCCATTCACAGCAAAATGGATAGAACTAGAGAAAATTATTTTAAGTGAACGAACACAAGCTCAGAAAGAGAAACACCACATGCTCTCACTTATATGTGGGAGCTGAATTAAAATTATAAGAAGGAAAAAATCCTATACAAAGGTCGGATCATAATAACAGAAAAAAAAAAAAGCCAAGAATGGTATTATTATAGATGGTCTAGAAAATGCATGTAATAGTTCTGACAAGGTGAAAAGAAAGTTCACTGCAGGAAAAGTTTCTGTCTTAAGCAGAACTGGAACCCAAGGATATATAGAAAAATATTACCATAAAAAGACAAGTAAATGGTAGAGAAGTCTTTAATAGGGGGGTGGGGGGGGGGGGAGCGTACAAGAGGGTAAGGGAGAACATATATGAATAATGTACAACAAAATGCATATATGGAAATGTCACAGTGAAAAGCATGTCAGAATGAATCACATTAGTATGTACATTAAAAATTTCCAATAAAAAAAGAAGAAATAGAAAAAAAGAGAGAGAAATTGCCATTAGAATGTTTAGTGGGGACTTGACCTAATCTAGGACCTACATTATAAAGTACAAGTGCTTACATTACAAAGATCCATTGATTAAAGAACTGAGAGTATATGGTAAATAGTACAATGAAACAGTCAGGGGCAAGGCTATAACAACTTAGAAACCATATTAAGGACATTTGGTTCTTTAAAAGCAATAAAAAGGCATTTAAGATTTCTTAGGTTTTGTGGGGTTTTGGCAGTGGACAAGGAGTAGGAAGAAAGTGCATCCTGCAAAGAATGCAGTGGCTACAGTGTAGAGAATGAATTAGCTGATAGATTTGGGAGAGCAGGTAGCCTACTGCGGTCACCCATTAAAACTGTAGTGGCCTGAACTGTAAAGGTTGTATTGGAGATTTAAATTTTGATATAGTTGAGAGATTTTTAAGGTTACTATTGACAATTATGTTGGGATTTAGCTCAGTTGGTAGAGCGCTGCTCTGCAGTCTCTGAGGTCCCAACCAACTTCAATTCCCAGCACCACAAAAATGGGAGAAGGACTTGGCAACCCACTCCCAAGGCAATCCCGAAACAATCTGCCATTGAAAACTCTATAAAGGTCACTATGAGTCAGACACGACTCGATGGCACCTAAGAACAACAATAACAACATTGACAATAATGGATTGGCTATATAAGAAGATGTCAAAGATTATGGGAATTGGGAATGTAGCTCAGTGGTAGAACTGTTGTTTAGCATGCTCAAGGCTCTGGCTTCAATCCCCAGCACTACAAAAAACAAACCAAAAAGAAAAATAGCTAGCTAGATAGTTCGTTCGTTCCAGCTTTCTGGATAGATAATAGTACCCTATACTGAAAAGGAAAGGACCAGATTTTGAGAATGAGAAATGGTACTTGAAGTTAGATCATCAGTTTTTAATATGTGGGCATACTTTCTCAGCAGAAGTAGGCCACATAGATCCAATGATCAGAAGAAAAAAGTCTGATGTAGAAGGAGAAATTTGAGTCATTGGCAAGTAGCCAGCCACTGATATCATAGATGAGATTACCTAGGAAGAGATTAGGTAGCAACAAAGGGGGCTTGAGAAAGCGTGGTGTATTTGCATGATATGGCTCTTCTACCTACTGGAAAACCTTGGGCAGATTTTGTACTTTGTTGAGACTTAGTTTTCTCATCCATAAAATGTGAGAAATAATCTCCTTGGAAGGTTGGTTTAAGGATTAAATGAGATTTTAAAAAATAATGGCCTTTGATTTGGGTATATAGCAAGTATTCAGTGAGATGATCACATGATGATAATATGTTGCTAAACTGAAATATTTGGTTGCAGAATACTCCTCATTTTCTATTAAAATAAAATGCATACTCATACACATGTAGAAAAGGTCTGAAAGAATCCATACCAATATGTCAATAGTAGTTACCCCTAAGGAAGAATAGAAGGCAAAGTAATGGAAAGGACTGTCACTTTTTACCACATATATATATATATATATATATATATGTATATATGTATATATGTATATATGTATGTACATATTTGTATCTATGGGCTGGGATTTAGCTCAGTTGGTAGAGCGCTGCGCAGCAATCTCTGAGGTCCCAAGTTCAATTCCCAGCACGACAAAAATGGGAGAAGGAACTGGCAATCCACTCCCAAGGCAATCCCGAAACAGTCAGCCATTGAAAACCCTATGAGGGTCGCTATGAGTCAGATACGGACTCGATGGCACCTAACAACAACAATTTGTATCTACAAATTTTTTTACTTTTTTGTGTATGGTGTTAGTAGGGGCCATTTTGTTGCTTTTTGCATTTTTTCAAATAGGATGTACTTTCTTTTTGAAATTGTAACAACTATTAATTGGTTATTGTCATGTTTAATCCACTTTGTCTCTGTAAAGTTTGAACAGAGTTCTAGAGTTTTTTGTTTGTTAGTTTCTTGCTTGAAAGAATGTTTTCAGTGGAGGCACCACACTAGATTTCTTTCTTTCTTTCTTTTTTCTTCTTTTCTTTTTCTTTTTCCTTTTTTTTTTTTTTCTTTTCTTATTTTTTGGTCTTTACCCCACTAATTTCACAAAAAGAAGCATTTGAGTCCTAGCTTATAAAGAACTAGAAAAAGGACTGAAAGAAATGAGGTTAGGTTGATTGTGTGATATGTCTGGTGAAAATTCAGTGGTAAATAGAGCTTTTATTGATAGATGTACACATTGTATGCTACATATCTGATTGGTCCATTTGTATTCCTATAACAAAATACCTAACACTGGGTAATTTATACATTATAAAAATGTATTTCTCATAGTTCTGGAGGCTGGGAGTCTAAGATTAAGGTACCAACAGATTTAGTGTCTGTTAAAGGCCCAGTATCCTGTTTCAAGATGACTCTTGTTTTTATAGCCTCCAGAGGGGCCATATTACCCTGGCATCTGATCTTGTCAGATCTCAGAAGCGAAGCAGGGTCAGGCCTGGTTAGTTCTTTTATGAGAGACTGCCTGGGAACACTAGGTGCTATAGGCCTGGGGGAAGGACCCAGCAACCCACTGCAAAACAATCAGCTGTTGGAAAACTCTATGAATAGCAGAGAAACATTGACATGCTGGGCATGGCATGGTGTCAGGTAGTGTTTCGTTCTCTTGTACATAGGGTTGTTATGAGTTGGACCTGACTCGAAAGCACCTAACAACAAGAAAAGGGGATAAATACTGTTCTTACATGGTAGAAGTAACAGAAAGACCAAAAGGGTTGAACTCTGTGCAAAGCATCTTTTATAAAGGCCTTAATCCCATTCATGAGGGAGGAGACTTCAAGACCAAATTACAAGGCCCTTACCCTCGTAATACTACCACAATGATGTTTAAGTTTGGACATCAGTTTTGGAGGGGGCACATTCAAACAGTAGCATTCTAATCCTGGCCCCCAGAAATTTATTATGTGGCATACATTCATTCCATCCCTGAAGATTTAGCTCATTCCAGCATCAACTTTTAAATCTAAGTCCAAAGTCTCATTTTAGTATCATCTAAATCAGAAATAGGCGAGACTCAAGGTTTAATTCATTCCTCTACTAAATTCCTTCTTAACTGTGAGCCTAAGAAATTGAACACATTTTTTGCTTCTAAAATATAATGATGGGACAGGTATGAAATAGACATTCTCATTCCAAAAGGAAACAACAAGAAAGAAGAAATGGATAACAATTCCAACCAAATCCAAAACCCAGCAGGGCAGATATTAATCTTGAGGCTTGAGAATCTTGAGTCCATGACCTCTCTTCTGTGTCCACAGGGGTGGGATTCTGGTCCCGAGGTTCTGGGTGGCCAGGCATATCCATAGCTTTGCTGGCTGCATCTCTCCTGGTTTGGAGTCACATGTCTTTGACTCTCTCAGGCTAGTGTTGCAATACTGGTTGCTTTATCAGTCTGAGGTCTGGGTAGCTGCCCTGCCCCCAAACTCCACTAGACATTGCCCTAGTGGGGACCCTGGAGTGGTCCAGTTCTGAAAGTTCTAGATATTATGTAAAATATTTTGCTCATTATTGGAAGAAAGAAACTAACATTTTCAAAGAACTTAATGTATAACCGATATTTTATATATGCCATCTCCTTCAGTCCTTCAGGTAAATATTTTCATTTCAAAGAGAAAGAAGCCAAAAGCTTAAAGAGGCAAATAAATTAATCAGGACCAAAATAGGATTGTAAAATAAAAATAGTTTGTCATAGTTTACCGCTGGACATACTGAGAAATTGGTAGCAGGACTGTCACCTGTCTAAAATAGGAAATAATCTTTTATTAATCTAATATCTGTCAAGTTGCATATCTCTTAGATAAGTCACGATATTTGGAAGGCAGGAGTAAATGAGGCTTATAAAGTAGTAGGCAGAGAATGGTTGAAAAAAGCTGTGTGTGGAGCTGGGTACGGTTGTGCACACCTGAAATCCTATCAACTCAGGAGGTGGAGGCAGGAGGATGGCAAGTTCAAGACCAGAGGCAGTCTGCATAATTTAGCGAGACCCTGTCTCAAAAAGTAAAAAAAAAAAAAAAGCCTTTTGCTTTATTTATGATAGCTTAAAGAATGTATGTTGTTGTTAGGTGCCATCGAGTCGGTATCCAACTCATAGCGACCCTCATGGGGTTTTCAATGGCTGACTGTTTTGGGATTGTCTTGGGAGTGGATTGCCAGGCCCTTCTCCCACTTTTGCGGTGCTGGGAGTTGAACCCAGGACCTCAGAGACTGCAGCGCAACGTTCTACCCACTGAGCTAAATCCCAGCCCCTAAAGAATGTATAGACAAACATTTTTAATAAGTTTGATCACCATTGTTTTGTTTTTGAACACTGGGAAAGAATACAAAGTGCTTAATGATACAAGTACTGAAACACCTATTTACCTCTTCAGATGCTGGTAGACCACTTGTTTTGCTAGTCTTTGGAATTAGAAGGAGTGTCAGATACACAGAAGCCAGAGTCATCTTGGCCAGATGGTATTTGATACAGATGGACCGTTAGTTGTCATGCAGATCTCCTAGTTGGTAACTTGTTGCTGCCATCTGACTCAAAGAATCATTCACACACACTGGCTGTCAAAAGCATCTTCTCTTCTGTCTGTTTTAGCTGTCATGTCTGTGCTCTGTACAGAAGTGTTGACAAGACATTGCTGTTGTACATTTCCAATGTGGTTGTTAGTGACTTTTCTGTTTTGTGGGGTTTTCAATAGTGCTGGAATGCACTTGCTTTGTAATTGCATTGCTTTAAAAAAAAAAAAAAGACCATGACTATGCAACAATTATCTGACCTTTTAAAAAGGACTTCTCAAGTTATGCTTATTCAGATTTGTTCAGTGAACAAAAGCAATGGATTTTTTAAAAGTTTCACTTTATTTCAAAGCACTGCAAACACACTGAATTCTACTTATTATTTCTCATTTTGATATATCTGCTGAACTTTCACAGCCTCTGGTCAGAATCTTTATACACTTTTCTGAGTATGTATTTCTCATTTCAAATTCATATCCTTTTCTCTAGTGGTATAAATGTTCTTCCCCTATCCCCCAAATCCTCTTTTGTACATATTTTTCTCAAACTTTTCTCTTTGTCTTATTCACCTACTGACCTTGTTTCTATTTTTCCTGTTTTCCTTATAGAAATATAAACAAAGCCATGTCTTCTGTTTCTTCAGGTCACTTCAGAAGGCATATCTATTTCCCTGATATATCATTAACCGTGTATTTATTCAACTGATATTTACTGAGCATCTCAATTTGTACCAGGCACTCTGTAGTACTCTGGAGATAATCAGGAAGAAATAATCTCTGCCCTTGAGGTATGGATACTCTCTAGGGAAATCAGACATGTAGATAGACTAGAATACTATAACTGCTATAATTACATATGAAAAGCACAATAGAAGATTATGAGACATTCCTATTCTGTTTGCCCTGCTATACTTGCATAGTATTGATTTTTTTATTATTTTTTTTATTATTTTTTTGATTATTACAGAATTTGCTTGAGGTTTGTAATATTATCAAGTGGATTAAGAAATAGTTCAAAGACTTGCACTTGAAATAGCCATTGATCTATTCATTTTTCACAGCTACTGAATACACTTCAGCATTGTTCATTGTAATAGGTTGTTTGCAGAGTGAATTATTTTTTAAGTGAAAGTTGTTTGTTGTTAGGTGCCATTGAATTGGGTCTGACTTATAGCGACCCTATATAAGACAGAACAAAACACTCCCCAACACTGTGCCATGCCTGGCATTATGTCGGTGCTTCTCTGCTACTCATATGATTTTCAATGGCTTGATTGTTTCAGGATTGTTTCAGGAGTGGGCTGCCAGGTCCTTCTCCCATTTTTGCCATAGTTGGGATCGAACCCAAGGCCTAATAGAATGCAGAGTAGCACTCTGCCAACTAAGTCAGAGAGTAAAAGGTGGAAATTAACTGGCAGGAGCTTTCTGAGTTGGTTGCAAAAGAAAATATATGGTCATTTGGCTTCTTCATTAAAATAGAATAAAATAGTAGATGAAGAATGGGCTGAGACTTGAATAACTTATACATTTATTCTGGACCTGTCTCAAACTTACTAAGATTTTTGGACTGGTTGCTCAATCTTTGGATCATAGAGTATATGAACCTATCAAAACATAGTGAAAATAAGTCATTGTTGATTGACATTTATGAAGACCTTTGAGTTCTTTGAAGAAAATTCTAAATGCACAGAAGTAGATAGAGAAGGCTATAACATGTTTGCTGATTGTTTAGCCTTAGTCATTCTGTGTAGCCCAAGTAATGGTAAGGTATTAAAAATATGCTTGCATCCTTCTTTCATTCAATTTACCCACTTATTCTAGTAGCTTGGATATAAGTGTATAGGAATAAGATGCCTTTTCCTGAGAAGCTTGGCTCTAGACTAGACTTGAGTATCTAGGGCTTAGTTCTGAGACTCATAGTCACTGAACATGTTGTCCACAGACTCACAAGATTCATTTTTCTGTTCATAATAAAAAATTGACTTGGATTCTTTATTTGTGTTATTTCTTTTTTCAATAAGAATGTATTTAACCAAGTTTTGCAGAGTTCTATGGTTAGTGTCAAGGGCTGGGATTTAGCTCAGTTGGTAGAGCGCTGCACTGCAGTCTCTGAGGTCCTGAGTTCAATTCCCAGCACCACAAAAATGGGAGAAGGACCTGGCAATCCCCTCCTAAGGCAATCCCAAAACAGTCAGCCATTGAAAACCCTATGAGGGTCGCTATGAATTGGACACGACTCAATGGCACCTAAGAACAACAACAACAATGGTTAGTGTCAAAGTATGTAAGATTGCCCTCAAGTAACATGCAAAAACAACAGACACTTGGTTTTTTGTTGGTGGTGGTAGTAGTGATGTTTTGTTTTTTGGTTTATTTATTTAATGCTTAGAGGATATCTGGATTCCAACAACAATGCTCTCTGAAAGCCCTAACCTGACCTTCCCTCTATTTTTATTTATTTGTTCATTTGTTTTCCTGTTCAATATTACTCTTCCTGTAAAGGGGAAGAGATTAGTCTGTTTTCATTCATTTTAGCTTCTTCTTTTCAGGTTTAAAAATCTTCACCTTACTTCACCATCCCTGTTCCTCCTGTAGCCTGGGCTGTCATTACATAGGATCAAATGATGCTCTTTTGAAATAACCCTTGCCTGTAGCATGAGCTATGTACTAAAAGGCTACAGAAAATTTTCCTTCCCATGAAGTCAAGGGACTCCTTTAGTCATTTCTATAACTCTGACATCCATACTGAAAGACCATTGGTATTTACGCCATCTTATATGGACAGATTTCCTACTATATACATCCAGTTACTTTTTCAAAGAAACTCTTCATGTTAAGGGTCCTCCATGCCTCCTGGAGATGTAAGGGAGGCCAGGGATAAAAAATAAGTATTCTGTAAGATTTTTAACCCCTCCAGTTTGATACTACTTCACTTATACACATATACATTATCAAGTTTTGGTTATTATTAATGTCAGATGTATAGTAGAATGTCTAATTAAAAATTAATAGGGAAGAATTTTAGAGAATTCTGGCAGTCTGTTGTTTTTTCTTGTGTACAAAGAGATAATACCATTGAAAGCAGTGATTGCCTGCATACCTTATCAAGTGCTGGAGAGGGGAGTTTTTCCTGTGGTAGCCTGGACAATAGTCACAAGGGTTTCTTATCATTTCTGTCAGTTATTCATATTTGGAGTGTCTTACTTATACAAGTTCACCTTTTATTTGGGTAAATATAGTATTTTCCTTTAATTTTTTAATTTATATTGAGACTCTAGGAACAGCTGTGTAATTTATAAGGAACTTTTAGGCTTGTTGGTATCAGAAAGTAGAACTACATTGTGAACTTTAGAATCAATTTAAAACTAAAATCTATTGTATACTGAAGGACACTTCAAGATTATTAGGATACCTTTCATGTTTTGAGGAATTCATGTTTTAATCATTTATTTGTTCCTCCTATAATAGAAAAAGGTAAAGAATTATTTGGTAATCAATTTTTAAGATTTTAATAATTTTGCAATTGTGCGCATTTTCAAATTTGCTTGAAGATTTGGAACATCTGTATTCTCTAATACATTCTGTTCCTTTTTTCATTGTTCAAATTCTCACAGATATTGCAATAAAATAGCAAGGTAGATGGGATAAAAATATAGAGGAAATTACAATATTTAAAATATATACTAAAGATTAACCATGATATTCTATTGACTTATGAAAACTTATAAAACAAGTTTCTGGTCAGTATACTCTTAGAATTCTCATTTGTCTCTTTGATGTTCGTAGTGTCTTCCTTATAGTTAGTTTGGGATTTTTGTATTCTAAAAGTGAATTAAGAGATATGTTTATTTAAAAGACATGAAATTTTGGGGTATATTTTTTAAAGTGTAAGTTTAATATAACATCATTTATCATTTTGGGATTATTTTAAGAATTAAATTCTATATCACAGTTTTTATCCTAACTGCAAGACCAAGAAATCATGTCATACTCTGGACTGAAATTTCTTTAAATAAGATGATTTGTCTTAAGTTTTATTATACTTTAAGAATTTTAAATCACTGATGTTTATAACAATTGCATATGCATTCCTAGAGCCAGTTTATAACTCATAAAGTTTTCCAGTACCTGGTAAATGGCAACATGGGCAACTCCTATCTCTTTATTAATGGACAGTAAATGTATGTTCATGTCTGTCAGTAAATATCAGGCTGATTTTCATGTCAGCAGACTGAGAACTATGAGCAGAGAATACGTGAGCAACAGGAACAGCTGTCACTTCAACAAAGTATTATTGACAAGCTAAAATCACAGTTACATCTTGTGAATTCCAGTCGAGGTATGTTCATGTTAATTTTTATGTATTTGAACGTTTTAGAGAAAAGAAAGGTAGAATTTTGAGTTTTTCTATTTGAGTTTTCCATTGTTTCTCAATAGTTCTGATATATGTGTGGCGCAGCTATACATTATCTTTATTTAAATGGACACTTGCAAGATATGGAAAACAGACTACCAAATACACTAAGGGGTAGAACTTTGGGTTGATAAAACTTCCTTGAAGGTAGTTTACCAAAAAAATAACAAACACTTTTTAAAATATCTATGCCTTTTGAGCCAAAAGTTGGCAAGTTCTAAGAATATGTAAGAAAATCTGTACAAATACTTAAAAGATATATATGTAGAATATGCACCACAGTATAATTTCTAATAATGAAAAGTCAGAAACAAAGCAATATCTGAACTTCCAGATAGCTAAACACTTGGAGGCTCCTGGAGAATGTTGTACCCAGAGAGGGCATAGAACCTTTGTGCCCCTTTCCATATTCCTTGGCTTGTACATGTCTCCCTTTAAAATGTCCTTTACAATAAACGTAAAGGAAAGGAAAAGAAAAGAAAAGAAAGCAAAGCCAAAAATAAAAAGAAGAGGTGTCCAAAAATTAGTATATAATGATTCAGATGAACATCTATGGAGCCAAGAAAAGTGATAATAGATATTAACTTACTGACAAGAAATATGTTTATGACAATATAGCAAAATAAAGCAGGATGCAAAAATAAATGTTATTTCATTTATACAGGAAAAAAACTATTCTTATTTGAATTTATATTTATAGTAAAGGAAAAACTGTGATAAAATATAAATCAAATGTTAACAGGAGTAATTCATAGTGATAAAAATTTTATGTAGCTTTTATTTTTGTTCTTTATAACATGTCTCCATTTTCTAATTTTCCTGCACTAAGCATGGAGTAGTTATGTAAATAATTATGTAAAACAAGAACTACATACCAAAAAATATGACTTCTACAAAAGTTTAACTGCTGGAAAGGTAAAATGCAAATAGCATATTCTAGTTTTCTAAATTCTACATATTTTACCATTGTCTTTGGGAGAGTAAGGGTTTTATGTGTTTAGTAGGAAGGAAAGATCTAAATGGGCCACTTGTCAAGGTAACTGTTATTTAAATAATGTTTATAAATCAAAGCTTGAAATGTATTCTTTTTAAATTATACCTTTTAGGTTATATTATTTTTGTTTTTTCAAAATAAATGTTTTCTGCTGATGTCTAAGAGGTTTTTGTCTTGCAGATAACAGTTACTGCTATGTTCCCGTGCCTGAAGACAGTGAAGCAAAAAAGAATAATTTGACTCTTGATCAGCCACCTGATAAAGTGATACCAGGGATACCAAAAGACAAACAGTCAAAGGTAGATTGTATTGTCAAGTTTATTCCCTAAAGGAAAGAAGAAATGAGAAATTAGGTTCCACAGTCTTGCTGAATTATTTAGTATGCTGTCACAATTTGTGTAGGCAGGACATGGGTAACAAGTGGACGAGATTCTTTTCAAACATTACTTCTGCAAAAAGCGTCATTTAAATGCTAATCCACAATACATCTTCATCTTTTTATTCTCCTAAACTGATTGACCACTGGAATTCTAAATACACATTCTATATAGGTAAGCCTGCAGCCATTGCACCATGGTGTCCAATCCCATCAGATCTGGGAAGCTAAGCAGGGTCGGGCCTGGTTAGAACTTGGATGGGAGACCACCTGGGAAAACCAAGTGTTGTAGGCTTGGGACAAGGACCAGGCAGCCCACTCCATAAAAACAATCTGCCTTTGAAAACCCTGTGAGAAGCAGAGAAGCACTGGCAATAGTTTTTCACCTGATATACATAGGGTCGCTGTGAGTCGGACACCAACTTGATGGCACCTAACAACAACAACATAGGCAAACATGTGGCATACATTTTCCTAGGTAACTGTTTCCAAATAAAGTAAAGCTTCTTGTTAGGAGCTGTCACCTACTCATAGCAGCCCTATCTACAACAGAATGAAACACTACCCAACACTATGCCATGACTGGCACTATTGTCAGTGTTTCTCTGCCATTCATAGGGTTTTCTATAGCTGATTGTTTCAGGAGTGAGCTGCCAGGTCCTTCTCCCAAGCCTACAGCAACAGGTATTCCCAGGTGATCTCCCATCCAAGAACTAACCAGGCCCAACTCTACTTAGCTTCCAAGATCTGACCAGATTGGATACCAGGGTGGTACAGGTGTAAACAAAATAAAGCTTAGATTTCATACTTCTTAGTATTCTTTTTTTCTGTATCATAGCATTTAGTAAAGAAATAAAAGCTTAAGCTAAGGTAGACAGGCACAGATGATCCTCAATTTAAAAAGTAGCTTTCTATTTTTTTCTTCTATTTCCTTGCTTAGTTTTTTTTTTTTAATCCACCTTAATTAAAAGCTTAAGTAAAAGTCTTCATTGAAGCAATATAGAAGCACTTTTATCTGCAAAGAGAAATATACAAGGATATTCATACTACATTGGTTAAATGCAACCTAAACATTCTGAGAGCAGAATATACATCTTTAGAAGCAATTTAGAAAAATTAAAATGAACTAATTATTTACATATCAATATACCTAGATTTCAAAAGCAATGCAAGTAAAGAATGGAAATTATAAAATGATAAAATGTGAATAACATATAATTTTTAAGACATTAAATATAATATTACTTGTGAAAATAAATACGTAGTAAAAGTATAAAATATGGACAGGAAGGGTACATATCATGTCTAAACTGGGGGAGAAAGAAGTTATGTGAAACCTGGATTGGAATAAGTGGGTTTTCAGTTGTACCTGTAACTTTCCTTTTATAAGAAAGGATCTGAAGCAAATATGGAATATGTTAATACTCATTAAATTAAGGTAGTGGGTAGATAGATGTGTATTATATTCCCTGTTTTATTGTCATGAAATGTTATAAGTTTGAAGAGTTTTTTTTTTTTAATGAGGTTAATTGGGGTTTGTGCAAGAGTACATCTTTGAATAAAATAAAAACTTCTAAAAAGTAAGGATTTATAATATTCACAAGGCCAATTCAATGAAGAGTGCTAGATTTATATCTTTCCTGTTAAAGTAGGAGGTTTTAGTTTTAGTTGTCAGAACTGTTCATTTACTGATCCCACAATTAAGACTTATTGTAATTTGTTTAACATCAACTCTGAGAAGTCAAAACTTTAAGGCTTTTTCAATAAGTAAAAATTTTTGAATGAAAATTTTTTATAGTATCTTTCAGTTCATTTTTGTTTGTTTAAAAGCATTATTTATTTGACTCATTCAGTTTTCCTTATCCTGTTCCAACTCTAATTTATCTAAAAGATCTGATAAATAGTCACAAGAAGCCATGACATTGGAATATGTTTAGGTTTATTTTGCAAAAGAGGACATTAGGAAACAATAATTCTGACTTTTGGGACACAATTTTGTTATTAGACCTGTTATAGTATAATATCAAATCATTGAGTTATTATCAATACTGACTTACAAATTTAGTGTTTAAGTAAACAATATTTACAGTTTTTCTGTTTCAAAGACTTATAAATGCCATTATTATTAATTTTTAATAAGCAAATTTCTATATTCCATTTATAGAATTTCTTTAAAGGTAATAAAATATCTCTAGCTAAAATGATGTACAAGATATTTTTTGAATAGAATTACTTAGAACAAAAGGAATGCTGTGAAAGCTCTTAGATATATTAATAATTTAATTTACTTTAAATTTGGGTAATTTGTTGTTATTTAATAAATTGTATAGGTTTTTTTGTTGTTGTTGTTCTTTTTTTTTTACAAGCTGGGATTTAGCTGAGTTGGTAGAGAGCCTCTCTGCACTCTCTGAGGTCCCAGGTTTGAATCCCAGCACCACAAAATTGGGAGGATGGCAGTCCATTCCCAAGGCAATCCTGAAACAATCAGCCATTGAAAACGGTATAAGGGTCACTATGAGTCAGACACGACTCGACAGCACCTAACAACAAACAACAGCATAGTTTATTTTTTAGTCAATAAATACTCAAAGGGAAACATTCAAATGAAGTCCTTTTTAAAGCGTATTTGTTTTAATTTCATAAGGTAAGTATTTTATCTATAAAATATATTTATCAGTATGTTGTTGTCGGCACATCGAGTCAGTATCCGACTCATAGCAACCCTCTGTGCAACAGGGGAAACACTATTGTCAGTGCTTTTCTGCTGTTCATAGGGTTTTCAATGGCAGATTGATTTTTGGGAGGGGGTTACCAGGTCCTTCTCCCAAGCCTATGGCTTCTGGTGTTCCCAGGCGGTCTCCCATCCAGGTACTAACCAGGCCCGACCCTGCTTAGCTTCTGAGATCTGATGGGATCGGATGCCACAGGGCTACAGCTGCAGGCCTATATATCAGTATACGTGGGCTAAAATTAAGTAGCAGAAACCATGTCAGAGGTAGCTTATTTCCAAAGAATTAATAATGTTATTTGTAGACAGAGGGAAATCTCCAAGTAAGGAATTAAGATCTGAGTAAGAAATAAATGTAAATTCAGTGAGTTATCTTTACCGATACAGAAAGGTTTTATAATAATCAAATTTTAATTCTTTGAATAACTCATCAACTCAGTCTTGTTCTATGTTGTTGTTGTTGTTAGGTGCCGTCGAGTCGGTATCTGACTCATAGTGACCCTCTGTACAACAGGGGAAACACTATTGTCAGTGCTTCTCTGCTGTTTATAGGGTTTTCAATGGCAGATTGATTTTTGGGAGGGAGTTGCCAGGTCCTTCTCCCAAGCCAACAGCTTCTGGTGTTCCCAGGTGGTCTCCCATCCAAGTACTAACCAGGCCTGACCCTGCTTAGCTTCCGAGATCTGACGGGATCGGATGCCACAGGGCTACAGCTGCAGGCTCTTGTTCTATAACTATGTAATAAAAATAAAAATTAAATTGACTTATAGTTCAGCCTTTTCTTCTTCCATTATGTATCTCTAGTCAAAGTGCTAATGAGCACTAAATATATAAAGAGAAGATGAAATATATTCCAAATGATAAATTAGATTTATTGATATTTGAGAGCTAGCTGTATATTTCACTTTTTAAAAATTAGGCCTAAATTAGAAAACACATTGGTTAATCAAGCAATTGGAATTGAAATCTTTTTCTTTTGACGTGTTGATTGGTATTTAGTTATAAGATTCGCTTTTAGCTAATACAGATAAGAACTCCTTTCCTATAAAACTTTAAAATATTTGATTATATTAAGTTTTTTCCAAAATGAAAAAAAAATCTATTTTGGTTGGTTGCAATTTTGTTAAAATTATACATCCACGTAGATGATAACCAGAAGACGTAGAAGAGAATCAGAAGATGTAGAGAAATGGTTAAGGTGATGATATAATACCATACATTCTTGAATCTAATCTTCATGTTTTCAATGGGTTCATTCTTGTAGTTCATAGATGCTGTTGGTTGGGTCCAAGCCACCTTATATATAACAGAATGAAACACTCTCAAGACACTGTGCCATTCCCAGCACAATGTCAGTGCTTCTCTGCTATTCATAGGGTTTTCAGTGGCTGATTGTTTTGGGAGTGGGCTGCCAAGTCCTTCTCCCATGTTTTCCAGTGCTGCAGATCGAACCCAGAGCCTCAGCGCAAAGTGGCACTCTACCAGCTGAGCTGGCTTTAACCCCAGCTGGCTTCAACAGGTTTAAGAGAATACAAAATCAGATGTGGATTAGAATGGAGTGCAGATTGAATTGTTGGTCGAAAGCTTCTGTATTTGATCCTAATTTGCATCTGATTTTGTAGCCTTCTAAAACTGCCAAAGGGCTGGGGTTTAGCTTAGTTGACAGAGTGCTGCTCTGCATTCTCTGAGACCCTGGGTTCAATCCCCAGCACCACAAAAATGGGAGAAGAACATGGTAGCCCACTCCTGAAACAATCCCAAAATAATCAGCCATTGAAAACTCTATGAGGGTTGCTGTGAGTTGCATCCAACCCCATAGCACCTAACAATAAGAATAACAAAGCTGTTGAAAAGGTGCAGATTTGAGAATACACGGTAAATTTTTTCTATTTTCTTATACTTTTTTTAGTTAGAATTTTGTTTTTCAGTATTTGGGGGTTGAGTCCAGGGACCTTGCACATCCTATGCAAGTGCTCTACCATTTAGCTATGCATCCAGCCCAGTTTTTTTTCTTTTTTTCTTTTTCTTTTTTTTTTTTTTGAGACTGGATCTTACTAAGTTGTCCAGGCTGCCTCTAGCCTCAAACTCACAATCTTCCTGCTTCAGCCTTCTGAGTTACTGGGATTACAGTTATGCATCACAGCACCTGATTTTCTATTTTCAATATCCTTTAATATTATTATTAGTCTTTAGAAAAACTAATCTATTTCTAGTAATTATATTCCCAACGAATTGTCCTACTTTCTGTAATGTATTAATAAGTTAATAGACGATTCCTTGAACCAGTAACAGAAGCAAGCTCATAGTCCTTTCATTCTGTTTGTTGAGTGGTTGAGGATTTGTTTTCTTTAGATTATTTGTTTTGTTTAGGATTTTGTTCTGTTAGGATATTTTGAGGTGAAAGACTCTTGGACATTTTGGCAAATGGCAATTGTATGACTGCCTTGGGAAATAAAACAGAGCAGAGGAAGGAGAGATATATGAAAGATGAAAAAGACCATTTTAGAAAATTTTCTTAGGAAGCACAAAATATTGCTGGGGCCCACTGTGTGGCTCAGTGATAGAGTGCTTGCCTAACATTCATGACGCACTGAATTGCATCCCCAGCACCACCAAAAGAAAAAAGAAAGAAAAAGGAAAGAAACATGAAATGTATAGTTCAGCTTCTGTTCATGCTATTCCTACACAGAAAGCATGCAAGAATCCTTTTATCTTCTAAAAGGCCATAAAGAATTCATGACAACAAAACCTGTATCATTCAGTGCCTCTTACTCTTCTTATAATTGGGAGATATGAGAGAAGGAAGTATTAGCTTAATCCCTGAATTTTATCTTTTACTACAGAAGGTTACATATCTTTTACATTATCTATCTTATAGCAAGGTACCACAACCTTACTAAAACACTTAAAAGCTTAAGTCAACAAATATGTATATTCTCAGTTTCTGTGGGTCAGAAATTCATGAGTGACTTAGTTGGGTGATTCTGGCTCAAGACCTCTCATGTTGAAATGAGGATATGGGCCACGCTTTTAGATATCTGAAGACTCAACTACAGATGGAAGATCTACTTCATTCAATATTCTGAATTCCTGCTGTACCTCTGATATTGCCAATCCTTAAAGAACAAAGAAATATCATCCCAATGTTGCATAAAGTCTCAATTTAATTATTAAAATTGACATTAGTGAATGTTATAGTTATTTGAGATTCTAGGATACAAAATGTACTTAAAGTAAATGAGTTTATTTGAACTTTTAATTATTTAAAATGGAGATTTTTTTGTGTGTGTCCAAATAGCTGATATTATGCTTCATTTCTGATTTTTTATATACGTATATTTTTATTTCTAATTTGTTCTTTGTACATGTCTTTGGTTTTTCATCTGAATTATTAATCAAAAGCTTAAAAGTATAAGGAGTATACTTATTAGTGGAAGCTGCCAGTTAAACAGTCTGCAAAGTTCTATAATGTAGCAACATTTGATTAGATTAGTGGCTATAGCAGCTTTGAGGAACAGAAAGATTTTGTAGGTTTAGAATAGTAAAAGAATGATGTAGCTATGGAACTGAAATGAGTGCTTATGTTAAGGAAATATAGCATGCTGTACCTGGCAATTGCAAGTAAATATAGATGTTCTGACCTATTTGAAGAAAGCTGATGTCTAAAAATTCACTTAGACAAGAAATATTTATTGAATTTCCATTTGCCCAATCTTACTATTCATTTACAGCAGTACAAAAGAAGGGTAAGACAACATCATCTCCTTTAAGGAGCTATAGTCTGGTTGAGAAAACAAAGATTTTGAGACCTTTAGCAATTAGTAAGCATATCAAACAATGTGATATGAAACTTAATCCTATTATTTAATCCTATTTATTCCTATCCTAATTACATGACAAAATGAAATCCTAACTATAATTTTATGTCACAGAGGAAAAATAAAGGAACTTCATTTGAAAATTAAAATTCATGGTAAGCTGAAGTTAGGTTTGAACTATGGCTCAAATTTTAGCTCAAGTGGGAAAAAGAAAAATTCTATCCAAATGAGCTGATAGTAGGTTTGAGGAGAGGCTTAAATTTTAATTCAAATAGAGAAACAAGCACAAGTTCTTATTTAACTATATATTGGTTATGTGTATATGGACATTTAAACTTAAATTTCCTATTTGATTTTGATGGGAAAAGGATAATTTTAGACAAGGAACAAAATTATCCCAAGCCACTTTGGAGAACACTGTATCAACAAAAAGCTAAAACTGAGAACTTTAAATAAGAAATTTCATTTACTATAACCATTTTTAAATGACATAATCATGATCATAATGAAACTCACACTGTACACATTTTTAAAATAATTTAAAAATTAAAAATGACATTCCTAGGATAGAGTGCTCCTTGCTCTTTTTTTTTTTAACTTCATAGACAGCTGTTCAGAGAGCAGCATTTACATGGGTTGTGTTCCCTTAGTCATTATTTTTGGCAAGCATTGTGAACTTGAATCCTCATCTGCTTTCTGGCCTTCTGTAGCTTATAAAATTCTAGACTATCAGGTCTGAGTCTTAACAGGTGGCATTCTTATTCTTTCACTGCTCATATTTCATACACTCTGAATTTCTGATATAACTCCCACTTAGGTATATCCATCTGAGTTTTGGGGTCCCATGGCTTTTCTCAATACTCTAGACATTTTTTTCTGGTGCTATTTGCTTAAACTATATTTATTTGTTTAAGTTGCTATATATTGTCCAGGTACTTGGCTTTGTATACATAAAAGTTTTAATACAGAGTATAGTATACAGATATGTGACAAATATGTTTTTCTTCATTTGAACAAAACTTTGTTGTTGTTAGGTGCCATCTTGTCAGTGTCTGACTCATAGTGACCGTATGTACAACAGACAAAACACTATTGTTGTGCTTCTTTGCTATTCATAGGGTTTTCAATGGCTTATTGATTTTTGGGAGTTGGTTGTGGGGAGTGGGGTCCTTCTCCCAAGCCTACAGCACCTGGTATTCTCAAGCAGTCTCCCACCCAAGTACTAGCCAGGCCTTACCCTGCTTAGCTTCTGACATCTGACGGGATCGGATGCCATAGTGGTACAGCTGCAGGCTAACAAAACTTTAGTAGACCTTTAATCAGGATATTTAACCACCAAGTGATGTCCCTTGTTGTTAGGTGTCATTGAGTCATATCCAACTCCTGGTAACCCTCATAGGGTTTCCAATGGCTGATTATCCCACTATTGTTTTCAGTTGTGGATTACCATATCCTTCTCCCATTTGTGCAATGCTGAGGACTGAGGAAAGTGCAAAGCTGTGCTCTACCAACTGAGCTAAATATCTTCTAAACAAATAGTATTATACATACCTTTTCTAAGAGAAGAGCTTGAAATAAATTTGACTGTTTAGATTCATTACTCTTTTTTTTTTTAATTGTCCCTATATTCCTTTACTGTTCAGTTCTTTTCATCTTTTGTTAGACAAATGGTAATTATACATATTGTACAATGGGACATGCCAACCTGAACTGGAGAAAAATGTGTTTTTTATGTAGCACCTCAGAGAATCCTTGCCTGCTATGTCACAGCAAATGCCCCAATTCTCCCACTGATTTTGTTTCTAAAAACTGGATCAAATATGTTCTTTTTTCATATATAACACTTCCATGTTACTCCTCTTTGGAGACTAGTTTTTATTTATAAACTCTCTGGTAGAATAACAATTCAGAGGAAAAAATTTGTTTTCATCCAGTTCATTTATTAAGATTTAGAGTTTTTCCCAAAGTATTGTAATAAAGATATCACAAATTCTAAGAAAAAACTGATATCCAAAGCATTTTTATATTTGTGCTGAAATTTCTCTTGCAGACATTTTGCTTCCAAATCTGAATTATTAATTCATCTTAAACCTTTCCTTCTGTGGGTCTTTGTTTTTGAATATAGTACATCATTTTAGGGTTTTTGTTTTATTATAATACTGGTGATAATTTGCAGGGGAAAGAAAAGAAGTGGCCTATCACAATTTAAATTATTTTTCCTACTTTGTAAGCAGATTTGAGTATTTCTAGTGTGGCTGGCTTTTCTCCTGTTATATTCCCATATTGTGCCTTTTCTCACATTTCCCCTCCCCCCTCACCATGAAGCCCACAAAACAGAACTTGTATATTCTGTCCAGCCTTGATTTCTCTTGACCAAGGCATGAAAGTCTGTTTTTTCTGTCAGCTTTGGTAGGTAAGGAAAAGCCCTCAACAAAACAATCTAGTTTCTCTTCTTATTGTATAATGATCAGTCAGCATAAAAGTTCTCAAAATCTGTTATTTGAAAATACTTAATTTTTTTTCCAGTGGTATGAGATACTTTCTACATTCAATTTATTGTGATTATATGATGAAAATCCAGCCTCACATAGTGTAGTTGGAAAGGGGAAGACTTTTTAGCAGTTGTGGATATTCTTTGATACTACACCAAACTTGATAAGTGGTAATTTCTTAAGTGTTAGATGCAGTACGGCATCTAAAACATCACTGAAACCATGTCAGTGAAATTGTCTGTTACATTAAAAGCCATTGGTCTGTCTAATAATTTGTATCTTTTATTTATGTGTAATTTTATAACATCATGAATTGGTCAATTGGAATATATTGGTTTAATGAATTAGGCAGATTACAGATCTTCCAAGTGTCAACTTATTTAATTATATAATATATAAAAATCACATTTAACATCATTACTGATCTCATCAGAAAAGTCTGTTGTTATTGTTGTTGCTGTTGTTGTTGTGACAGGATCTTGCTGTATGGCCTGGGCCATCTTGGTACTCACTATGTGAACCGGGCTAGCCTCAAAACACACTCCAGTCCTCCTGTCTCAGCCTCCCAAGTGCTGAGATTACAGGCATGTGCCAGGTTGCCCATCTCTGAGAAGTCTTTTAAGTTTTGGGCATCTGTCATTTTACTGTAGCAGGTAGAAGTTTTCCAAAATTTTAATTTTCACTTTCAGCTCAGATTTTGTCATTGGCAGTACGTCTTGTCAGTTGTTTTCCTTCAAGTGACAGGCTTACTTCATTTGCTTTTGAGAAAATGTCTGAATAAGCATAGTGTGTATGTCGGTCATTATTTGAAGTGAAAATGGTGTCCTATTAAAAAAGTGACTAGTTCAGGTTGCAACTCAACAGTTGCATAAGTTCTTTCCTCTGAAAATCTTTGTATTTCAGTATGCAGTGTTTTGTGCATACTTCCCATTTTGTCATACAGAACATTAAAAAGATGTTAACTTGACACAAAAATTTAATAAGATAATTTTTACTGCTTTAATAAGGACATCTTTAGGTAAAACTGGCCTGATTTTTGTCTGTTTTTCTTTTTTACTGAATGTGTGGCAATGAAGACTAGAGTGAATACAGTTGGGTACCATGGTATTAGTAATGCTCTGGGACCAACAGTTTTACTCACCATTATATCATCAGTGTAAATACCATAAATACAGTAAAAAGTGCAAGTAACATCTTAATAGTAATGTGAAAATAATTGACCTCATGGATGTGAGAATCTGGAATTTCATTTTACTCTAGTTAGAAACTTACTAGTAAGTTATCAACTACTGTTTCATGGATTCTAGAAGAAAACATAGACTGGTTCACAGTAAAAGGACTTTATTATTTAGGACATAGGAAGCAGCAAGAACATCACATTGCCTTGCTTTCACAGGATGGGAGTGACCCAGATAGACCCTGCACATGCAGTAGGTTACAGGAAAGGGAAGGGAAGGAGAGGAGAGGAAAATTGACTTAGAGAACCCTTCTCTTTATAGCAAATAGTAAGCAAGCTTGTTCTTTGGGAGACATTACCTTGTCTTTCAAGTTTGCTGTGTGCGGACACAACTCAGAAATATCTAGGTTAAACACAATCAGAGCCTTGTATTCTTGACATGTATCTGGACACTCAGAACCCATAGCAGATATCCCTTTCCCAGCTATAAATCCCTTGAAAGGATCTTGGGGCCCCTAGGGATTTCTAGAATGTATTTTGAGAACCATTGGTTTGCTGTTGTTAGATGCCATTGAGTTAGGTCTGACTTACAGCAACCCTGTTTATAACAGAACAAAACACTCCCTGATTCTGTGCCAGGCACATAATCTTATTATTGTTTAAGCCCAGTGTTGCAGATGCTGTGTCAGACCATCTAGTTGAGAGTTTTCCTTTTCATCATTGACTTGCCACTCTCCCAAATGTGATGTCCTTCCCTAGGGATTGGTCACTCCTGACTGTGTATCCAAAATCCGTAAGACACAGTCTAACCAACCTTACTTCCAAAGAGCACTCTGGCTGTACTTCTTCTAGGACGGATCTGTTAGTCCTTTTTGCAGTACATGGTATATTCAATATTCATCTCTAACACCATAATTCAGAGGCATCAGTTCTTCTCCTGTCTCCCTTATTCGCTGTCCAGCTTTCACAATCATATGATGTGACTGAAAGTACTATGGCATGAGTCAGGCACACTGTTGTCTTCCATGTGACATCTTTACTTTTCAACATTTTAAAGAGTTCTTTTGCAAGAGCTTTTCCCAGTGCAATGTGTCTTTTGAGTCCTTGACTAGTGCTTCCACAAGAGTTGATTGTAGAACCAAGTAAAGCAAAATCTTGGACAATCTCAATCTTTTCTCCCTTAATCATAAAATTGCTTACCAACCTAGTTGTAAGGATTTTTGTTTCTTTGATGTTGAGGTGCAATCCATACTGAAGGCTATTCTTTGATCATCAGTAAATGTTTCAAATCCTCTTCACTTTGAGCAAACAGTTGTGTCATCTGCATAATGCAGGTTGTTAAGGAGTCTTGTTCCTGTCATGATGCTGCATGATGCTGCATTTTTCTTTATAAAGTCCAACTTCTCTGCTTATTTGCTCAGCATAGAAATTAAATAGGTACAGTAAAAGGCTACAGCCCTGACACATATCTTTCTCACTTTAAACCAGGCAATGTTTTCTTCTTTTTGAATGACTACCTCCTGGTCCATGTACAGATTCCTTATGAGTACAATTAAGTGCTCTGGTGTTCCAATTCTTTGCAATATTATCCATAATTTGTTATGCTGTACATAGTCAAAAGCCTTTACATAGTTGATAAAAAAAATAAATAGACATCTTTCTGGTATTCTCTGCTTTCGGCTGATAATCCTCTGACATCAGCAATGATGTCCCTGGTTCCATACCCTTCTCTGAATCCAGCTTGATTTTCTGGCAGTTCTCTATCAATATACTGCTGTAGTTGTTTTTGTTTTTGTTTTTTTGTTTTTTTTGTTTTGTTTTGTTTTGTTTTTTTGCGGTACTGGGGGTTGAACCCAAGGCCTCGCACTTGCATGCTTTGCAAGTGCTGGACCACTGAGCTGCACCCCCAGCCCATTTTTTTACTTTTTGAGACAGGGTCTCTCTAAGTTACACAGACTGCCTCTGGTCTTGAACTTGCAATCCTCCTGCCTCTGCCTCCCAAGCCACTGAGATTATAGGCATGCGCCACCGCGCCCGGCTTGTGCTTGCTTTTGAATGGCCTTTAGCAAAATTTTGCTTGTGTTTAACTATAATTTCCTATTAGAAAAATCATGTTGCTGTTTTCTCAGTAAAGTATATACTTTTCATCCTACTGAAAAAATTTCAGGGGCTAGGATTTAGCTCAGTTGGTAGAGCACTGCGCTGCAGTCTCTGAGGTCTTGAGTTCAATTCCCAGCACCGCAAAAATGAGAGAAGGGCCTGGCAATCCACTCCCAAGGCAATCCCGAAAACAGTCTCCATTGAAAACCCTATGAGGGTCACTATGAGTCGGTGACTCATAGTCACCTAACTCACCGACTCATAGCACCTAACAACCAGAAAAAATTTCATGCCGTAAGCACATTCACATCTCAGGAATCTTTATTTTATACATCAAAAGTATAGTGCTTGCTCATCAGTCCTGTTCACGTTCATTGGTTCATTAATTATTTTACATTGTTATACTTTAAATTATGATACTTCTGAATTATTCCCAGTTACTTATCTGAGTCTTATATTAAGTCTGGAACAAATTCTGAATTTTTACTCTAATCTGTTAAAAGACAGTATGGGAGCTAGGAATGCAACTCAGTGGTATAGTAACTGCTTCGTATTCACAAGCCCTCGTTCCATCCTTAGCACCATAAAAATAAAAAATAAAGTGACAGTAGGGGTCTGCCTATTACATTTTCCTACTATGTACCACAAAACTCTAATCCTGTGAAATGCTGCATACAATGTAATCTGTGTGGTAATTTTTAAATACCAAATGTCTGTAGGATCTGAAATCAACAGTAAAAAAGCCACTTAGCTTTCTTTAACCACAGAATCTCTAGCTAATGTTTTTTCTAATGTTATATTTATACTGGCTTTGTTTTTACTTCAAAGATACTCCTAAGAACTTGGGGGTGAAGAAGGAAAAGGCTCACCTAATTTTCCATTTGCTAGTATATTATATACTCTGAACCCTGGCTTGCTTAAACAGACTTGCTATGTTGTGAAAGATTTCTCCTTGAGCAGTTTTTTCCCATATTCTTCCCATATACTTTTGAGCTACAAGTATACCCTAGAATCCTAATAAAACTATTGTAAAGTGATTCACATACATTCCATGTCATTAACCTATCATTTCTTTTTCTTCCTTGATAAGTCCTTTTTGGAAACAAAATAAATCTAAGTGGATATCTTTTGTTTTCTCTCTTCCTTTGTGTTTATCAGTAGTGGCATGATTTTTGTCTTCCAACACAATTTCATCTGAGTTAATTCCAAATCTGATGGGTTTGCCCATCATTACTTCTACTCGTAGTTGCTTTTCATTATTTAACATTAAAGACAGCATGTTTCCTTCTACATTTCTTCCTGATATCACCACAGAGGTCCACTGACTTGTCTATATCCCCTCCTGCTAGTATATGGATAGTATTCCTGCTGGATGACCATAGTAGATCTCCTTGCTTTCCTTCTTGCTATTATTAATTGGATATTCTCTCTTCTTCCTTCTTTATGCTGCACCCTGAGAATCTTCATTCTTATCCCAAACTCTTGCCTCTCATATTGTCTTCAGGACAAACTGACAGCACATAAACTCCATCTAAAACTCTCCTATTCATTTCTGTTGAGAAATGTCCATTCATTATTCCATAAAGAAGATAAAGTTATTGAGACTCTCCATTTTGTTTCTGGTTTTATCATTTCAGTAAAGCCTACTCTCAGTTTCTTTAGGATGTCTCCTGCCCTCAGATTTTTTTATGCTAAGGAAAATGGCCTTACATGGAAAAAAGGAACGTGGAAATTAGAAGTATGAACCAGATCTGAAAAAAGGAAGTTATATGGTTCTGTGTGTTTTAGAACTTAATGGTACAGAGTAGACACTGGCACAAGTGAACATGTATTAGAGAGACTGAAACTTGAAGATGGCTTTTCGCAGGGGGGGGGTGGGGGAGAGAAGTCCTGAATATAACAAACTTTAGGAAATGACTGTTCAGTAGAGTTGACATGAAAATGAATGATAATAACTAAAGACAGGTGTGTGATGAGGGAAGCGTAACATACCCAGGCCTGAACCTTAGAGAATGTTCATGTTTATGACCTAGAAAGAAGAGAGATCAATGAAAATACTAAAACTTAAGAAGAAATGTCATGCTACTCTGGCATTGTTGTTGTTGCCAGAAAAAAAGCTAAAAGAGAAGCTGGTCAGTGGCATGAAATGCTGCTGAAGATGATGCAACATTAAACAGAATGAGTCCTTTAAAAAATGCCATTGAAGTCATCTATGGAAAATCATGGAGAAATCTCAGATGAATGAAAGGATAAAAAAATAGAGTTCAGGAATTCAGCCTCCACTGTGTAGAAATTAGCACCTAACTTTTCCTCTACAGAAGATAATTATAAATTCCAGACTGCATACAAGAAAACAACTACTTGTGGATCTTGGAGAACAGACTTTTCATATTTTGGAGGTGAGTCAAAAATGTGGATCAAGTACTTAGCTAAGACTGAATTTCTAGTTTTCTGCAGTTTTTTCCTGATAGTGGCCACAGTTGCTGTGGTTAAAATTCCAGCAAAAAGTCCACTATCGTTATGGCTAGAAGACCTGGGAAGGAGAATAAGACAAAAGTAGCCATGGTCAGGAAGGAACCTTACAGAAAGAGAGCTCTAAATTTTGTGTTTAAACTCATCCTAGGATTTGGCTATCCCCAGTTTAGCAAGACTGATGGAAAGCAGTTTGTAGCTAAGGCTTAAAGGACTGACCTAACATCTGAGCTGCTGTTTTCCCTAGAAGTGACAGTTTGGAATTAGCTAACCAAGTTACATCGAGGAGCTAAAGTAAAAGGAAGTAAAGTAAAAGGAAGTAAAAGTAAAAGGAAGTTATGATAAAGTTAAGGAATTAAACAGAAGATTTCAAAGGGCAGCTCAAGAAAACAATATCAAATTTTATAATGATATATGCAAAGAGCTGGAGATAGAAAACCAAAAGGGAAGAATACACTCTGTTTTTCTCAAGCTTAAAGAAAAAATTCAAGACTTAAGTGGCAACAGTGAGGGATTCTGCTGGAAAAATATTAAGTGATACAGGAAACAACCAAAGAAGATGGAAAGAATACACAGAGTCATTATGCCAAATAGAAATGGTGGGTGACAAAGCATTTCAAGAGGTTGCACATGATCAGGAACCAGTGGTATCGAAGGAAGAAAAGGAATGCCTTGAAGGCATTGGTGAAACACAAGGCCCCAGAAATTGATGGAGTACCAGTTGAGATGTTTCAACACACAGATGAGTACTGGAGGTGCCAAGAGATTAGGAAAGCAGCTGCCTGGCCAATTGACTGGAAGAAATCCATATTTGTGCCTATTCCCAAGAAAGGGGATCCAACTGAATGCAGAAATTATTGAACAATGTCATTAATATCTCATGCAAGTAAAAGTTCGCTGAAGATCATTCAAAGTGACTGCAGCAATATATTGACAGGGAACTGCCAGAAAATTAAGCCAGATTCAGAAGAGAGTGTGGAACCAGGGACATCATTATCAGTGTCAGGTGGAAATTAGGTGAAAGTAGAGAATACCAGAAAGATACCTATCTGTATTTTATTGACTATGCAAAGGCATTTGACTGTGTGGATCACAACAAATTAGGGATAACATTGCAAAGAATGGGAACAGCTGAACACTTAATTGTACTGATGAGGATTCTGTACATTCACCAAGAGACATTCATTCAAACAGAACCTGGAAACACTACTTGGTTTAAAGTCAGGAAAAGTGTGCATCAGGACTATATCATTCACTGTACCTATTCAACCTTTATGCTGAGCAAATAATCAGAGAAGTTGGACTTTATGAAGAAGAACACAGCATCAGGATTGGAGGAAGACTCAAGAATACAGCCTTCAGTATGGATTGCAACTCAACATCAACAAAACAAAAATCCTTACAACTGGGACAGTAAGCAACTTTATGATTAAAGGAGAAAAGATTGAGATTGTCCAAGATTTTGCTTTACTTGGTTCTACAATCAACTCTTGTGGAAGCACTAGTCAAGGACTCAAAAGACACATTGCACTGGGAAAAGCTCTTGCAAAAGAACTCTTTAAAATGTTGAAAAGTAAAGATGTCACATGGAAGACAACAGTGTGCCTGACTCATGCCATAGTACTTTCAGTCACATCATATGATTGTGAAAGCTGGATAGCAAATAAGGGAGACAGGAGAAGAGTTGAGGCTTTTGCATTATAGTGCTGGAAACAAATACTGAATATACCATGGACTGCAAAAACAACCAACAGAAGCTTCCTAGAGGAAGTGCAACCAAAGTGCTCCTTGGAAGCAAGGATGGTTAAACTATGTCTTACATATTTTAGACATGTAGTCAGGAGGAACCAATACCCGGAGAAGGACATCATGTTTGGGACAGTGGTGGGTCAATGAAAAAAGGAAGACCTTCAACAAGGTGGATTGACACAGTGTCTGCAACAGTGGGGTTAAATGTAAAAAAGTTCTTGTGCATGGCACAGTTTTGGGGAGTGTTTCATTCTGTTGTACATAGGGACGTTATGAGTCTGACCCAACTCGACAGCACCTAACAACTACCACCACGAAGTTAATTAGCTATAAGAACAAAAATACCAATACTCTTTAACACCATGTAACACGATGTCTACACAAGATAAAATTCACAATGTCCAGAATACAGTCTACAATTAATATAGGAAGAGCTTAGAAAATATAACCTACTTAAAGAGAACAGATACCAGGCCTAAGATGATTCAGATTTTTAAATTATCTTAGACTGTATCAGCTGCTATAACTATATCCAGTCCTCTATTAACAGAGAGTTGGTAAGGCAGGAAGGAAATTTTAAGCAAGAACAGAATATATTTTACTCTATTGTCATGCTTTGTCAAGTGTTTAACTTCTATACCACGTCTGAGAAATACTTAAACTGAAATTTTGGCTAAAAAAATATTGCCAAATTGCCTGTGTCAGCAAGTGACTGGTTTGGTGGAACTTGAATAAATCTGTTATTTTTGGATGTACATTTCTTTTTATACATCTAGACTGCGTGTGCACACAGACACACAAAGGCCATACCAAAGTTCCTCAGCCCCAGTCAATATTAGTATTTACCTATCAAAATGACCTAATTCCCCATGTCACAAAAAATTAAACTTTGATCTCTAGTGTATTCATTGTGTAACAGAAATGTCTTACTGTCTAAAAGTTAATTTTACCTTGGCACAATAAGTAAATGTTAGCATTCTGTTTCCCTCCCCATACTAACTGTACCGTTTAGCCTCTCCAGCAATCAAGTACTATGACTGAATTAAAGGCTGAGGCAGAAAGGTTTGTGTTCTATTCCACCTGCTGGGCTTTAGACAAATTATGTAATCTCCAGAGCAAACTAAGCTTCAAGCAAACTTTAAAATCATAATTATTTGGTACATAAGATTATGTGGACTAAAGTTAAATAATATATCTAAATTGCTTTAAATAATAGCTATTTTCAAGAATATATCTTCTGTTCATCATGGTAATGGTATAATACTAAATTTGTGATTAAAGGAAAAGATTTTCCCGAATCACTTCATTTTAAACGTAGTATTTGGGGGAGGGGTAAAGGGAATATGAGAAACCTTATCTATTTAAATTGGTCACTTAAATTATGCAGTTTCTATTTTGCATGAATGGGGCTGGGATTTAGCTCAGTTGGTAGAGCTTTGCACTGCAGTCTCTGAGGTCTGGAGTTCAATTCCCAGCACTGCAAAAATGGGAGAAGGGCCTGGCAATCCACTCCCAAGGCAATCCCGAAACAGCCATCGAAAACCCTATAAGGGTCGCTATGAGTCTGATACCGACTCAATGGCACCTAACAACAACAGCAATTTTGCATGAAAAGGCATCCCCCTTCAGAAAATAAATTGTGAAAGATATATCCAGAAGGTACCTAATGCAAAATGAAATATTTAAAATTAAGTAATGGAAAATACTTAAAATTAAGTAATGGAAAAATACTAATCTTACTCCAATTTGATGCCAATAGGATTCAAATCATAATTGCAATATTACTGGTAAAGAATTTTACCTTTTTTTTTTTTTTTAAATGTGTTTTATTATAGCATTAAATTGATGGAGAATTTTGGAAGATTTACATTAAACCAGAACCCTGTAAAGAACTTGGAAGAAATTGGGGTGTTTAATTTTATTTTTATATTGTTTATTTTCTTGCCACTTCCTTCAGAACTCTGGGATGGATCCCATTTTGCCCTGGAGTTGTTCCCACATTGGCAGTGGGTTTGCCTAGCACTCCATGTCATGCAGAACAGACAAAGCTCCTAGGATTTGGGGACTTTTTTGCTTGTTAGATTTTCAGGAATGTTAATGAGGGTGAAAGAACCATAGATTTCACATGTGCATGAACTTATGTAGATTAAATACAATTTCCATGTGCTCTTTTACTTTTTGTATTTATACTTATTTCACTGACTTTCATTTATTCTCAGATCTCTTTTTGTAACTTTTTCTGGTTCTGTTTTTCACCTTAATTTCTCCCTTTCTCCTTAATTCAGCCAAATCTAGTATTTTACTTTACCATATCTCTTCCAGATACCATGTAATCCCAATAACTCAGGAAGCTGAGGCAGAAGGATCACAAATTAGAAGCCAAAGGTAGCCCATCCAACTTACCAAGATCCTGTCTTAAAATAAAAAATAAAAAGGGGGTCTAAGGGTACAGCTCAATGGTAGAATACTTGCCTGGCATACAGAAGACCCTGAGTTCAATCCTCAGAGTACTGTAAAATAAATAAATAAAAATAAGACCTGTAAAAAAATATTCAACCTTTAACATTTAACTCATACGTTTCAAAAATCTAGGTGATAAGTGAATCCTTACTTTCAGTTTCTTTTCCACTACTTACTTTTCCTTTTTATGTAGGAATTTCATCAAGCTAGTATTTGTAACTATTCAGTTATAAATAACAGCCCAGCCCATTTTACCCTGGCTTATTTTTAGTTGCATTGTTCAAAGTAAGAGCATAGTTCTCTTTTCTGTTTTAAAAGCACAATCCTATTGAGTCTCATTCAGAAATTAAATAAAATATTGATTCCATTCAGTTTTCTGAGTCACCTAAAAATAAATATTACTTTTATATGCAAGGATGCTGGCTAAAATGTATAGGAAGTCTTTGATGTGAACACTAGAATAAAGTGATAGACATTGCTGTAGTCAAATGTGTCATTGAGAACTTATTTAAAATTAGCCTTTTAGGGCCTGGGATACAGCTCAGTGGAAAAGTGCTTGCCTAACATGCACAGGACCCTGGATTCAATCCCCAGCAATGCAAAAATAAATAAACAAAAATAAAATTAGCCTTTTAAAGATTAGATTATATGCATATTAGAGGATATATGTTGTATTAATGAGTTTAGTCAATGTCATCTTGAAAAGTTCCAAAAATCAGTTCAATTTTACTATCTCTGATTGTTTAAAATTAAGAAAATATGATTTCAAATGAAAAATTTTAATTTTCAAATTGCTTTATAGAAGGAATAAAATACTTTTAGCATTAACTATGTCAAGACAGTGTCTTACTATATAGCCCAGGCTGGCCCAGAATTCATGATCCTCCTGTCTCAGCCTCCCAAGGGCTGGGATTACAGGCATGCTTCACCATACCTTAAAATTCTTCCTTTGAGTGGTTGATATTTAACAAATCCTTAAAGGCAGTATAAAAACATTTTCAATCTTCATTTTTTTCTTTGTGGTACATGCAGTTGAACCCAGTGCCTTGTGCATGCTAAGCATGTTTTATACCACCAAGCCACATCCTGAGCCCAATTTTCCACTATTTTTTGCACCAAGAATATGCCAGGTTTTGGACTAATGAAATATTAGCTACTTCTTTTTTATTTTTTCCTTAAATATCATTGCATAATCAACTGGCCCTGAACATATGCATTTTTCTATAATACCCATTTATGAGAAGCTTAAATTAATTTACTCTAAATTCTCCCAATTCACATAAAAGAGATTTTAAGGGAACCCTTCACAACATCTTCCAACTGTTTCATACGGGTTTATCTTAATGGATTTAGTTGAAGGACTTATCCGGCGCCATGCTGGAAGTGTAAATGACATGTAAAAGTCTTATTTCAGCATTCATTCCACAAGTTCCACATTTCCAAACTTGTACTTGGAATAGTTCTTGATGCTAAGTATTTTAAGTTTTAGTTCCTCAAAATAAACTCATTTGTTGTATGATTTAATGCTTAAAGTCTAAAATGTTCAAAATTCCCTTTCTTATTTGAAGTTATAATACCTTCATCTTCCTGCAGTGCAGATCCATTTGGATAATATTTGAGAATAGAAGGAAAAATACAAGTTATCTCTTCCTAATGTTTATTTTCTTTCTGGGGTACTCAACAAAATGAATACTTTTCATTAAATAAGGTAACATTGAGGCCAGGCTTGGTGGGGCACACCTGTAATCACAGCGTTCAGAATCCAGAGGCAGGAGAATCTCAGGTTCTAGGCCAGCCTGGGCTACATAGTGAGACTCTGTCTTTAAAAAAGAAAAAGGAAAAAAATAAAAAGAATTTTCATTTGAAAATATATAACAGATTTATTTGGTATGAATGATAAAAGGTGCAGTGTATTGCTTAGTATAGTCAACAAATCAATATTCACACTTTTCTTTAATAATAACAAAAATAATAAGCAGAGCTGTATTTACCCCAAAGAAGCAGAAGACCTTAAGTTTAAATGCTTAATAGAAATTCCTTAATAAGTGAGTCCCCCCTTTATCCATGCCAGTACACCCAAGGTATCTTGTCTCAACAAATTCACCTATACTAGTTACCAAATCTAAACATCACAGAAATAAGCTGGCACCAGTTATTTAGTAAGCCAAACAAAAACTTAACATTCTTTTCCCACCTTTTAATTTACCCTGCCTCATTCTCATTAGCTTTTCAACCCTCCTTTAACCTCAGAGGCACATGTTCCTAGTTCAAGTCAAAGGACTTTAGAAACTAGAAGATAGATTTTACCACTTATACTGTAATCTATCTTCAGTTTTAGGTTAAAATTAGACTACTACTTTTTGGTTCTTTCTAGCTCCTATTAATATATTGAGAATTTCTAGTAGTAAGTTTTAAAAGGAAGTCATTCTATTTAATCACTAATTTGTTTAACATTGTCAAGTGTTTTTATTCTTTTAAGATACCTCTTCTTTGATGTTGTTGATGTAGATTTAATAACATAATCTTCTTAAAAGTTGTGTTGTAGTGTCCTAAAATGGTTGCTAGATTTAAAATGTTACCGTTCTTCTTCTTTCACACTAAAATATATTGAATGTTCTAATTGCTCATAACACCAAAGAAAAACCTTGTCTACCACTTTTAAAAACAAACTGTGAATGTGAAAATGTCTTCTGATGTGACTGCTTTACAAAGCTCAATAAAACAGTTTTAATCCAGAAGACATGGCCTAAATATTTATCTGAGAAACACTATGCAGCAACAAAATGATCTTTATTTTTCGTCATTCTTAAAATATAATCTCTAAAATCACATATTGTTTGGATTGCCATTATTTTACAATTCTGAGCTACTAAAAAAATAATAAAATATAGACAATACTTAAAGTACTTACTTAGGGAAAAAATGATCAATTAAATTAGAGAATATAAGAAAAAATGGAAATCAAACCTTTGTCTTAAATAAATGAGCAACCTAAGAAATTAAAAAGAAATCTTTTGAAAAGCAAGATTACAGAAACATGTACTCAGGTAACAGGAACAATGAAGTAAAATCTTCATCTCACTAATAGCTAGCAATAACTTTAATTGATTAAAATCTGAGTCACTAAAGATAAATGTCCTCTGGTTTGGATTTGAATTTAAGAATTATAGAATTTTGTCTGAATTATAATTTATGATTATATATTATGAGGACTTCCTCAACTCAGAATTTGTCAGTGTGTAGCTGCAGAAAGCACATGAAATTTTCTCGATATGATTAAGGATTTTTTGAAATCTGAACCATAGAATAGATTACAACATACTCTGTAGTACTAAATTTTTTAAATGTCAGAATAAAAGTAATACCAGTATAGGCCACAAGGTGGGAGTGAAAGGCAAGAACTAGTGTTGAAGCAGCTTTAATACATAATTACATTACATTATCTATAAACCTTTAAAATGCTTATTAAATGAAAAGGAGCAGTAGCTTGGTTTTCTTTCTTCCTCTGTTAGAACTGCATTCTTTAGCAGAAAATCTATAACAAAAGACAAAGACATTGATATTAAATATATAAGCCATTATTGTTGTTGTTAGGTGCTGTCGAGTCAGTATCCGACTCATAGCGACCCTCTGTACAACAGGGGAAACACTATTGTCAGTACTTCTCTGCTGTACATAGGGTTTTCGATGGCAGATTGATTTTTGGGAGGGGGTTGCCAGGTCCTTCTCCCAAAGCCATTATTGTTGTTGTTAGGTGCCGTCAAGTCGGTATCCGACTCATAGCGACCCTCATAGGTTTTCAAGGCTGACTGTTTCAGGATTTCCTTGGGAGTGGATTGCCAGGCCCTTCTCCCATTTTTGTGGTGCTGAGAATTGAACTCGGGACCTCAGAGACTGCAGAGCAGCGCTCTACCAACTGAGCTAAATCCCAGCCCCAAAGCCATTATTAGTGAATATTAAAAAACATAAACACAATTTTTTTTCTCAAGTTTCTGGTCATATGAGGTGCTCTGGTGATCAGAGTAGCAATTTTGATCAATATTTGAATATGAGAAACTCCTTGAATTACCAGTATTGGAAATAGTAATTGAACAAATTATCAAAAATACTTCATACTTTCTATCTTCATTTTCCTTTTTCCTTGATCTCACTTAAAGAGAAAAACCTATATATTATATATAATTTATTGTACATTATATATGTGTATGTATGTATATATCTATAAGCTAACTCAATTGTTTTTCAGTAGAGAAGATAAACTTTCTATTATGATTTTTTATTAACAAAGTCACACTTGAGTTTTGAAGCAATTTAAAGTGTACCATTTTTTGTATCATTAAGGTAAGAAGACAAGAGATTTCTTCTTCTAGAAAAGAAACTTCATCAAGGAGTCTTGGCCTCCCTTTATTCCATGAAAGGTAGTTCTATATCCTTTTGTACCAATTCAAACTTATAAACATTAAAATACAGAGTCTTTTGTATTTATATATTTTAAATTTTTAACAATTGAAAGAAAATCCCTCTTGTAGAACTAGAATGAACTAACCCAATGCTCCTGCATGTGAAAATGACCTAAGTAAGTCATAGGTTAGCAGAGCTGGATCTAAAAGGCAAATTCTCTAAACGTCTGTTATTTCAGTAGACCACATCTTCTGACCATATTATTTGACATGGCGAATCCTGATGTTAACCTTACCAAAATGATGAGAATAAATATTCAATTTGTGACATTTACAGAGAACAAAAGACAATGCATTGAAGTTTTTTGTTTTGTTTTGTTTGCAGTACTTGAGGGTTGAACCCAGGGCCTTGCACGTACTTTGTAGGTACCCTAGGCTACACCCCCAGCCAATTTTTAAATTTTTTATCTTGAAACAGGGTCTCGCTAACAGGCTGCCTCTGACTTTGAACCTTATATCCTCCTGCCTCAGCCTCCCGAGTTGCTGAGATTACTGTTGTGTGCCACCACACCCAGCCACATTGAAGTTCTTAATTCGAGAATAAACCAGTCAGCATCATTGCAACAGATGAATAAGTGGTATACTAGTCTGCACTATGTTTATGTATTAGAACTTTTAATTTATCACTTACTTTGTGCCTGGCTCTGCAAATATTAGAGTTGTTGGGGGGGCATTGTCTATGAATTTAAAATAATTTTTAATCTTTAACTTTTTAATAATTTTATAGTGCATAAAACAGTGCTATGTAGGTTTAATTATAATCAAAAAATATTTGAAGTTATAGCCTTACATTCCAAAATATTGATTTGTTTTTAGGCATAATATAGAGAAGACTTTCTGGGATCTGAAAGAAGAATTTCATAGAATATGTATGCTAGCAAAAGTACAAAAAGATCACTTAAGCAAACTTAATATACCAGACACTGTAACTGGTAAGATTTGATTTAGCTCACAGTAAGTTTAATTTTATTGGTTGAAATGAAATTGATTTCATTTTCAATGTGAAAATATTTCTAATGCTTATTAAGTGTTTGATAACTCGTAGCTTGCCCTTTATATTTGAATGAGTACATGCTGTTTAAGTTCTGTAATGCATTATATTATGTAATTCTTCGCCTTTTTTCTCTGCCCCCATTGTTCATGGTGCTATAAAATAAATTACTAGTCAGTTTAAAGAGAAGTGCCATCTTGAAAAGACAGAAAATAAGTATAGGATATATCTCTCAATGTTTTCAGTTGCTATTTGGGGGGCTCATATTAAAAATTAAATCATATGTTAGTAAATGACCTTGAAACAACACTACCATATACGAGTTGAATAAAATTAAAACATTAGATTTGTTATTAAGTTCTGCCTGAAATTACATTGAATAGTATGGATAGTTTCTGATGATTTGGTTCAAGAATAAAAATGTAGTACACACATTTCCTGAGTACCAGTTCTATTAAAGGCAATAAATACAAATTTAGGTAAAATATAACTTAGGAACATCTATTTTACACACATGTTGCAGCATGTTTTTTAAAAGCTCTACCTTTGTATAAGATCCCTGGCTGGGGTCCTAATGTTGGCTTCAGTAGTTAAATATAATAGCAAAATATCAAGGACTGAGTCTGGCAATCAAGCACTTCTATAAAAAACAAGAAAGTAAACTTATCATTTATCATGGTAAAGGCTCCTTTACCCTTGTGATTTGAGATATTCTCCAGATAATTCCCAAGCAATGTGATTTACAGTTTTCATTCCAAGAGATACTGCAGCAGTGCTGAAAAGCACCCCTTTAATTAAAGATCCCTTTCCATTTCTTATAGTTCTTACATCTAAGGTATTTAAAAATCATTTTATAGTCTAAGTTTACTTTTTGCAACTACTAACATTTTATTTTCAGAAAACTTATAAGTTATAGTGAGAGTGAAACAAAACAATCTGTATTGGATAGATATAATTTGTTTCTCCCCTTCAACCTTCCTTAAAAAAGAACTCTTAATTTCTCCATCTTATTGTCTTCATTTTCATGAGAATTATTCTTTTGTACAAATTAAAGATACTAAATTTGTCCAAAGTAAACATTTTTATTTAAAATATGTTAGCTAGAGAGATGCAATACCTAGAATTCATAAATATGCCTTTTGAACATCAACATCTTATCACAACATTGTAACAGTGATATATTCTTTGTTACATGGAGAATATACCCCATTATCAATGGCTTAATACTTTGACCATTTTTAAATTGCACAGGTCTAAATCTGAGTATGTATCTGAGTGTGTATCTGTCAACTAGAACACCAAGTGTTTAACTTTAATTTCTTTCCTACTACAACTGCTTCCTAACATTATTCTTACGCTTTATTTTAACTGTGTCACAAATACTAAATAAAAAATTATTCTTGAAATATGCTACAGACTCCAGTAAAGTTTTAGTTGGTCCAAACAAAGAACAATGTCAAATACACCCTGATAGTAGTAGGTCAAAAGGATAAAGAAAGAAAAAGAAATATTTTGGAAAAAGATAACATACTCAGGGTTTCCATGTTATGTATGCTACACTGAATAAAAATATAGAGGAATTAGTTGGGTGTGGTATCACACACCTGTAATACCACCAACTCAAAGACTGAGGCAGGAGGATCTTGAGTTCAAAGCTAGAGGCAGGGTAGGGATCCTAGTGAGACTCTCTCTCAAAAATAAAAAAGGAAGGGATTGGGGTGCAGCTCAGTGGTAAAGTGGTTTGGGTTCAATCCCCCCAGTACCAAAAAAAAAAAAAAAAGAGGAACTATTTCAAATACAATTTACATAGTATGTCTAGAAAAAGTATATTTAACAATATTGTCTCTATGTTATTTTTTATTATAATTTGATTTTACTTTTAAAGAACCATGAGAAAATGCTGTTTGTAAAATTGTACATTTCATTCTTATTACTGTATTTTTCTATTCATCCACATATGGCAATACCCTTTAGAAAAGATAAAGATAGAAATGTATGTTTAAGCAAATATATCTTCAGGAGAAAAAAGTACTATTTGATCCTTAAGGAGGATCCAATTACATTGGCTATTAGGAGAGAAGAATAGAGGATTAGGGGTTGCAACCAACCATTAGGTCTTCTGTTGTCAATATTCATGATAATCAGATTGAAAAACAGTATAAATGAGTAGCTTGCACATAAAACTTAGAAATCACATAAAACTTAGAAATGTTTCTCATTTTACTTTTTTTTTTTTGCAAAAATAAGTATTCTTGAATGAAGCTGTCAAAATAGAAAAGCTGTTTGCTTACCTGATCATGTTTCTCAGTGTGTTGTCAAGAGAACAAGTATTCTCATGTACCTTGTTTGAGTTTTGAGTTTTCTAAGCTCAGATTTCTAGAAGCTGTAGGAATCTTAGATTCAAATCTTCTTTAAACCTTTAATATGTTCTCTTACCACATGAGAAGATTAACTCAAATTATCTTAATGTGGCTGAAGTATATGAGCTAGCTATAGTGAAAGAAAATATCTGCTTTATTACAGCTGTTTGATTTCTCCTTGTTTTCCTCACAGGAAGATAGGTCAACTGTTAGGAAAGTAATTCAAGCACAATTCTGTCAATTTGAGGGCTTCTCTCTATATTTAGAAACCAACATGTTTAGCATAATGGTTCTGAGCACAGACTCTAGAGTTAGACTGCTTGGGTTCCAATGCCAGACCTACCACTCACTAGTTGTATAGTATTGGAATTAACTTCTCCATATCCCAGTTCTTTCACATGTAAATTGGGGATAATAACAGTGCCTACCTTGAAATCATTCTGAGTATTAAATGAATTAACACACAAATAGTGATTATGATATTGTATGGCACATAGAAGTGCTACCAGTGTTAATAACTGTTGCCATTAGCAGCAGATTCTAAACCATTCACTCTTCTCTTGAAGATCGTTTGTTAAGTCTTTCCTCATTCTCAAGTGTTACAGAATGTGATTACACTTACCAAGAATTCCTTGCCACCCTCAAGTCTACTGCCTGGAGAAATGACGATTTGAGAGTTAATGGACTTCACAAACCTCAAAGTCAAAGAAATCCAGCTAAACTGGTTAAACAGAGCTTGATCTCCAGTGCTATACCACTTCTAGTCACATATCTAGTACATGTAGGTTATTATCCTTGGTTCTATGAAAAAAAGAATTCAGATTTATTTAGAATTCATTTATTGAGGGCATAGTATGTGCCAAGCACTGGGCAGGATAATAAGTAAATAGAGAACAGAATATAGTTTAGAACCTCAAAGAAACTTACTTTAATAGGAGAAAAAGAAATATACTTGGAAGTATAAAAGAATGTTCAGTCCTCAGAGCACTTAACCATCATGGTAGAGCCATCCAAAAAACCTAATCTCTATGCCAAAATATGAAGGACAAATAAGAGTTTGGCAAAGTGCTATGCGTTGTGGCACATAATGTGCCTGTAATCCCGGCATCTGTGAGTCTGAGGCCAGAGCATATGAGCGTTCAAGGACAGCCTGGGCCGCATATTGAGGCTCTGTCTCAAATGGGAAAAAAAAAAAAAAAGAAAAAAACCACAAAACACAAAAACAGAGAAGTAATTGATATATAACAACAACAACAAAAAAAAAAAAAACAGTTGCATTATACCACTCATTGCATCCAAACAGAAGATACCTTGTGTTGGATTGCACTGTAGCAAAAGAGAGAGAGGTATCATGAGACCACAAAGATCAAAGGAGTATATAGCAACTGGCATTTATTAAGTTCCTACTTATATGGGCAGGCACTGCATGAGGGGTTCTGCACACCCTGTCTATGTAAACCTGCATCATTGGTGAAGTCTCCATTTGTGAATATACAGCTTCACTGATGACAATCCTTTTTAAATGCTAACTTTTAAAATGTTTCATACTTATCCACTGAATAAAAATATTACCAATTTTCACTGCCTTCTTGAAGTGACATTATGGAATGTAATTTAGCTTTTTTCTAGTATCTCAGGGACATCAACATGGAGAGTGCTTTCATCATTGTTGGTTTGCTTTGTGTTTTGTTTTTGTTTTTTATTGTGAAATACAGCTCTTGTTGGCTCTCTATTAGACTGGTGTTTTCTGAGTTCTTAATCTGTGTTTTTGTTTCTTGCCTCCTCCCATGCTTTCAATTCCTTTCTTGTCTACTTTCAGCAACTTATATCCCCTTTTAATTTGCTGTTTCAAACCAGCAATGAGCCAAGGAAACATTAAGCATAACCAAATTTAACATGTATCTACGCATCTATGGACCTTGTAGCTGACTACTCAGCTTCTGACTACTCAGAAGTTCTGCTTACTTTCTAGATTTTGACTGTGTCCTAGTGAGCTGAATTTGTTAGATTAGTAGTTTTTAGATAAATGAGCTACAGAGACCCTGTTCCCTACCTGATGCCTACCTGTTATCTACAAAGCCCTTTTTTAAGTATGAGAAAATCATATTCACATGTAATTCTCTTAACATGCATCCCAAAATGTCATCCATTTTTTGCCTCTATGGTCTTCTTTCTTCCCAACTCTTACCACCACTCACTCACATGGATTATTGAGAGTAGGCAGTGGCTAACCTGATTAGTGATATACTTAGTTACACACTGACATTGGGGAAAATAAATCACCTAATTCATGTAGTAATATACATATATATAAAGAATTTTCTCTTTTAACAACTTATTTAACCAAGCTCACAGTTGCAGCTCCCGTTATTGACAAAGTGTTTAAATGTACACAGTACCAGTACGTTTTTAAGTGTAGAGCAGTATAACTGTGAACAAGATGCAAAGCTTATAGAAAAAGACCTAGGAAAAGACAAAGTAGTTAAACTACAACTAATAAAGTATGTTCCAGTTCACCTGCCAGAAAATGCTAATATTCCTGTGTAAGACAGTAGCAAATGTAAAAATCCCAATTGCCTTCAGTTGCTGTGAAAGCCAATAGAAAAAATAATACTCATCTGTCCAAAGCTGATTGAACAGATTTTTAAGAATGATTTGAATATGAATGTTTCCCTTTTGTGTTCTTTTTCCTGCAGAAACACAGTGCTCTGTGCCTGTACAGTGTACAGATAAAACTGATAAACAAGAAGCACTGTTTAAGCCTCAGGCTAAAGATGATATAAATAGAGGTGCACCATGCATCACATCTGTCACACCAAGAGGACTGGGCGGAGATGAGGAAGAAACCTCTCTTGAATCACTTTCTAAATTCAATGTCAAGTTTCCACCTATGGACAGTGACTCTACTTTCTTACATAGCACTCCAGAGAGACCCAGCATTCTTGTTCCTGCCACATCTGAGGCAATGTGCCAGGACAAATTTAATATGGAGCTCAGAGACAACACAGGAAACTTTAATAAAACAGAAGAAACTTTATTTGAAATTCAGGGAATTGATCCCATAGCTTCAGCTATACAAAACCTTAAAACGACTGACAAAACAATACCCTCAAATCTCGTAAACACTTATATCAGGACAACTCTGGATAGAGCTTCGTGTTTGCCACCTGGAGACAATAATGCGTTATATGTAAATACATTCCCACTTCAGGACCCATCTGATGCACCTTTTCCCTCACTGGATTCCCCGGGAAAAGCTATCCGAGGACCACAGCAGGTAACTGTTTTGCATTAACAAATATTTTATTATGTGTGAACACACGTTTTGCTATACATGCACAGAAATGCATCTCTTGTAAGTTATCGGACATCCTTTTTAAATTAATGACTAGCCAAAGTTAAAGCTGTTAATAAAACATGCAAATCCTATAACAAAGATCATGAAATTTAAAAAGATGACTATGGTAAAGCTTTATTATACCAGATTTTTAAATTCATATTGGCCTTATCCAAATCTAGCATATCACTTTCTTAGTCCTTTATTCAAAGCTCATTTACTCAGCATCAATATTATAATAGGATTATTTATTAAATTTTGTAACATGAAACAAATGGTTTTTTATTAATAAGTCTGCATATACTAAACTCAGAAGAATGCACAATTTACCACAAGTAAATAATTGCATCAGACTTCCCTTATCAAAATAAATTAACTGTAATTCAGCTAATACTTCTGTTACATTCTCAGTTATACAGTACATAGATGTGTAGGGTTTAGTTCGTTTTTGGTAACTAATCTGGCACTGAACATGCAGCCTACTAGGTTTTTTTAATAATCTCTTCATATGTATGATTTTAATCAGATACTCTATTTAATATTTCTAAAGCTGGAAGACTACTTATAACTCACTAATCTACTCCTACCCTCCTTTTTAGATTCAGGCTCTATCACAGAATGATGCTTTTTTGTTAGGAAAAAAAGTTTTGTTTAATGACTGAAAGCAATTGAAAAATATATAATTGTTAAAATAAACAGAAGCTTGTAAAAATACAGATTGACATGTATATATAACTTGGAAATACTTGTTTCTTTTTGCTTTTTTTTTTTAAACTTCATTAAAACCCTTTGGCTTTAAGTACTTCTATAGGTTATAATCTTTTTAATCAGCATGCGAAGGAGGCAATAGGCAAGCTATAATATATTTTAGCAGTAGGTAAAACCAGGGATTGCTGACAACAAGCCTTAATTATAAATTCACTTATGTTCTACATTGTACCTTATTTCACATTATAGTCTCTGTTATATTCACTATAAATGAAACAAATTAAACAATTCATTTATTGCAAGTAGAATTCCTGTGGAGCTGTGAACTGTATCAGTTCAAATGCCTGTTACTTTTTCTCCATTATTTCTGTTGCTTGTTCTTTTACTAGTCTGTGCATTCATGTTTCAGTAGATGGCACCCTGCATTGTACATTTGCTTTCTATACTGCAGCAAGGGAAACAGCTGGTATGTGATTACAACTTGATGGAAAAGTATTCAGCTTCAAAAATGCAAGAGAATTGGTGTTGAGCTGTCACAAGACATGGGGCATAAGGTTAGATAATTGATATTTTGGCAGAAAAAGCAAAGAAATTAGTTTGATTTGAAGGCCATGTTACAGTTTAGGATTGCAAAAACATTTCTTCAAGTAGGTTTTTTGAAACATTTACTATTTTATTAGTATTAATAAAACATGATAAATACAAAATTCTTGACTTGTAAATAGACAAGAAGTGAAATTTTGTTTATGTATTTCAAGTTTTTGCTTTATATTAATCATTACTACTAAGCACTTATTTTACACATCCCACTCTCACAGGAAACACTAAAATATATCAGCTTATTGGGGGTTTTATTTGATTTTCTTTTTCTTTCTTTTGCTGAGTTAGTGATTAGGGTCCAAACTAAATTCTGTGAAGAGATCAAATCTGAAGTAATAGCTCCTAATTGAGGACTTCAAAAATAAATTGTCAGTGGAAGCGTGGATTATCAAATTTAGAAACTAAAGTGATTCTACATTAATTTCTTACTATTTTAGAGATCTTACTAAGAATTATCTTTAAAGTAATAATCTATTTCCAGCCATACCAATTTCTCATTATAGTAGTTTATACTTTTTACTGCAAACAAAATTTGAATCTAGTTAACTCTTATTAACTAGATTTTAACAATTATTACTACTTTTCTTTCATTGTGGAGGAAAGTTTTTCCAAAAAATTTTATTTTGCCTCAAATGTTACAACAGTGGTACTATTTTTTGTGGTCAAATTGCCACTTCTCATAAAAAGAATTGAGTCCATGTTATTATGTAACTGTCCTATGTACTGATATTTGAATGTATCTTGCTGCCTACACAGATTTTGTGTATTTCTACCAGTTGTACACAGCTGTCTGGTAAAATGTTTATAGGTGGACAGTCATGTCCTGAAACTCAAACACTTCAATTAGTAATAGACTGTTTATGTGAGTAATTGGTTGACTACGATGCAGGAAGTTAAGGGAATGAAAACTGTCAAGTGCTGAACTAGGCTGTGTTTTGTTAAAAACAAATTAGTAATAGGAGGATAAAGGAGTCTCTTTAAGTTAGTTTCAGGAGATGATTCTCCGTAAAGTATCAGAATTTAGCTATGCCAGTATAATTTCCCTGTGTCAAGGTAAGAAAGCTTTTTTAAATAATTTGACTTAAACAGACCAGAGATACAAGATATTTTCCAGTCAACATTTATTAAGCAACTGCTATTAAACTAATGCTTTTATCTTCTCCTTCTAAAGTTTTTAGAAAAGATAAATGCAAGTTTTGAAAGGTGTTGGTGTGCTTGTGGTTAAAGTGGAGATAGTTCTATTAAATTATGATTTTCCATCATTCTTTACCTGGGCAGCTAGGGACAGGTTTCACTTTATTCATCCTCAAGAAGGAGTAAGGCCAAACTTTATATTATATAGCAAGAGCAAAGTAAGAAGCAAAAGAATGCATCTGAAATTAGACTTTATTGAATGATTAAATATTTGAATTTAAAAACACAAAGCCTAATCAATATAATTTGTTTAGTAGTCTAAAAGAAAAATTTTCCTTTTAAAAATCAAAATGCTGATTTATGTGATTTATATGATTTTGCTTATAATTAGTAGTGAAATTTAAATTGCATTTAATTAAGAAGCATGCATACACATCTAGTTACCATGTGTTAATAAAGGCCCTATAATTTAAGGTTTCTATTTGATGGCACCTAACAACATTGTAAAAGAGGAAAGATAAATTTGAATTAAAACATCTAAAATATTGGCTGTTGTTTCAAAACTACTGCCATTGAGATAATTGAGTATTAAAAATTGATGGTGCAAAAAGTTGCACTATTTTTAAGTATATTAAGAGAAAATTCAGGAGTATATGTTCTGAGTGATTTTTAATCAAAGTTTAGTTTTGCCCATTAGGAAAAACAAGAATTGAGTCATGTCCTCATGCTAACTCTTTGGGAAAGTAACTTGCTTTCATTTGTAGGAATTTCATATATAAATTCTTACCTAACTCTTTTAGATATTTGGATTTGAAATTCAATGCAAGTTGATCTTAAGCACAAGTAACAGAAGATGTTTTTGTTTGTTTCCCTGCAGCCCCTTTGGAAGCCCTTTCCTAACCAAGACAGTGACATAGTGGCACTAAATAGCACAGACTCAGAACTCCATATACGTCGAGTATGTGAATTCTGTCAAGCAGTTTTCCCACCATCCATTACATCCAGGGGGGATTTCCTCCGGCATCTTAATTCACACTTTAATGGAGAGGCTTAAGTCACATTTGAAAACAGACATATCAATTTCTATGTGATGATTTGGAGTTTGTTATACATAAAAATATTTGATTGTAAACTAAGTCTAAGATCATTTATGGAAAAATCTAGTGTCACAGGTATTTGAATTTTTTTTCTAAACTTTGTAACTTTCTTTTATTATTGTTTTAAAAGATCATTTTGTACAGAACTGTAATTCATTGTATTCATGTTTACAGAGTTATTACCATAATTGAAAATTATCTGTGTGACTTTCAAAGTTATGTAATCATAATTTATGTTGGTTTCAAATACCTAAGCTTATTGCTTGGATTTCTAATGAGAGCTGTTGAACTTGGTGATGTCAGATCTTTATGGGGCTTCATTTATAGGTTTTCATTTTAAGACATAGATTATTTATGCTATAGGTAGTGTTCTTTTTAAGTCTGTAATTTATGGAGAATAGCAGATAACAAAAACATTTAAGTAAATACCAAACTGAAGACACTGTTGCCCAGTGATAATTATTTAAACACTTTAGATAGGTTTTTTGATAATACACATGGTTTTAATTTTTACTATGTATAGCTACATGGTGAAATGAATTAAATATTAAAAGAATTAAATATTAAAATAGTTACTTATGTTGTAATCATTAAAGTGCCTTTTGTTCCTGAGATAAATAAATAAATCACATTTGGGAAAAGTTTATAAAATTCATGTTTTCTTTCCATTAAACTGATAGAAGAGTGATGACCAGGTCTGATGGCACTTTGAATTTTAAAATCATTTTTCAACTAAGTATTCTAAAGAACCAATTGCTTTTAGTGGAAGCAAATATAAAACTCTTTAAAGACTATCCATATTTATTAATTTAGATTAGAAATTTTCACATTCTTGTTGAGAAATTCGTTATTCATTGTTAGCAGCCCGGTCGATGGCCACTGGAAGACACTTGAGAGAGGGATACCAATTTCACAGTGCTGCAAAATTATTTAAAATAAGTCTTCACGTTCATGTTTCTTATGATTCTTGCCTTTTGGGCTTCTCTTTTAACCTGATTTTTAAAAATATTTGATACATGGCTTCCATTTTATGAAGTAAACATTGATTTGCAGCTCTCAAACAGTAATTTAAGTCTTGGTGAAGCAAAGTGTTTTAAACTGGAGGGTTTAGCCTGGGGGAATTTGAGCAGGCCCCTAAGCCCCAGTGAAGAGCCTTAACTGGTGGAAGAATGACAGTGGTACCTCGACTTCTCAGGGCTCCAAGCGCATCACATTGACATCTTCCTCTCTAAGGTGACATAGTGATTATTAGGTATTCACTGTGAAGGGTTCTGAGGCATGTACATCTTTTTCATTGCCACTGGGGCTGAATGGAAATGCCTAGACAATTATCCAAGTCTCTTCCCTTCCCCCCTACCTCCCACCCACCCAACCTCCCCCTCTCACTTCACACACACACACACACACACACACACACACACACCACAAAAAAAAAAAAAATTAACTTCCCAGTGTGTACCAGCCAGAATGTACCACCATAGCTATCTGGTGAAAGGGAATTATTTTTCCCTCGCCTTTTCTGAGAAAGGGGGAGTCCCTCTCACACAGTTGACATCTGCTAGCTTGCTGACAGCCAAAGAAAACTGTAGCCCAGAAAATGACTTAAAGTGGACACTGACCCCTCTTCTCCAGCCCATCCTTTCCCCATCTCCCCCACTTTTAGTAACGGCTGTGAACTGTGTTTTGTTTTGGATTCCTGCGGTACCCTAAACTCCATATTCTGGGGCCACTGTAGTGGAGCCTCCCGTCCTGTACTGCTCTGCAGAGGTGGCGCTGGCCGCAGCTCTAGAGATGGAGTGGGCGCCAGCCAGGTCTCTCTCTCCTATTACCGAGTCGTGCAGGGCCTGCCTCTAGACATCTGCTAAGCGTGGCCGGATAAGAACAGCTCCCAGGTAAAAAAGCTGCACACGCAAAACGCTGAGTCTGAAAAAACCACCCCCGCCGAGGCGAGGCAGTTGTGAGCGGGATGCCTGAGAAGTGGGAGGTGAATGTCCTCGGGAGCCCCCCCTCCCGTGCAGCTTTCCCCGGAGGCTGAGGCTGCTGCCAGCGGGGACATCTGCTTTCTTACACTCCAGCCTGGTTCCCCCCGCCCCCTCAGCCTCGGGTTGCGTGGTTATTTTACCAACACCGGGGGAGGGAAAGCTCGAGGAGCTAGAAAAGGGGTCGATGGAAGCTTAGAAGATGTTCCTCCCACTCTCCTCAAGTCCCCTCCTTTCTTCACATCTTTTAACCCTAAAGGTAAAGACTTTATAAATATGAAACAATAAGGGAGTCCGCTGGCTTCCAGGCCCTCCTTGGGCTCGCCGGCTGCCAGCGGCCGGGCCTCGCCCTGCTCTCCATCCTTCCGAGTCAGCCCGCGCTGCGGAGGGACCCACTGGGTGTCGGGGCCGGGCGGTGCGCTCAGCCTGTGGCGCCTTCTCTCCCGGGCTGCTGCCTCGACAGCTGCTTGTAGCTACAGTAATTAGACTGTCAGTGCTTGTTAGAGGAGAGAGGGGAAAACACGCTCCTGACAGATTCCGAGACTCCCCAGTTTGTTAATTTCTAAGAGATCTTTAGAGCATTAATTGAGGTCTCCCCAACTCTTCCCTCCTGTCCCTCTCCCCAGCTCCTCCCTTCCCAAAAATATCTTTAAGAGAAAATTCTTCCCGCGTGGAAGCAGTATTTCCCACGAAACCGCCAGCCCGTCCCCCTGCTCACGCACACACACCCTCGTTTACATATACACAGGCGGGCACACACGTGTATGCAGAAGGTTAAGACGACGGAGGATTCGTCCACATAGGCGCCCGGATTGCATTTTAAATAATAATAAATAAATAAATAAATAAATAAATAAATAAATAAATAAATCAACTAGGAAGGGAAGGGGGGAGGGAAGCAGAAGTCGGGAAGAAAAGAGAAAAGCAGCAGGCTGATTACGAGGTGTCAAAACTGCCAGGAGCAAGAAGGTGATAGCAATCAGGGGTGAGAAGAGTGCGGCATTCGTGCGGGGCAACTAATTATCCGTCTCATTTGAGAAGAGCAGCATTTGAGGCAGCAGCGTTCGCCTGCTGAACGGTGACAGATTGGCGCGGAGGAGAGGGGAGGTGTTAAAACAATGGAGCCGGGCGCGCGAGCGCTGCTGCATGCTAATCAGCCCTCCCTCCGCCAGCCTGCCGCGCTCCCTCCTTCCCGCGGCCGCCCTCCTCCGCGCGCCCTCCTCCCGCCTCGGCGCTCCTGCCTTTCCCGCCGGCCTGCCGCCGCCGCCGCCCGCTTCCCGCTTCCCGCTCCCTCGCTTTCCCGCGCGTCCTTCCCGCCGCAGGCTCGCGGAACCCCGCCGCCGCCACCGAGTCTCGAGGACCCGGGCGACGGCCGGCGGCGTCGGCGCCGCACCTCAGACGAGAAGCTGAGGAGCCCGCGTTCTCGCGCCCCCTCGCTTTCCGCTAGGGATCGAACGCGTTGGGCGCAGTGGGGACCCCAGAGAATTCGGGGAGGCCGAGCGGACGGCGGCGGGGTGGGAAGAAGGGAGGAGCCAGGAAGGCCCCTGGGTCGACCACCGGCCCTCGCGGGGCAGCCACCCCACAGGACTCCCGCCACTGGCAGCCCAGGGCCGGCGGCCGCGCCCCGCGGGCCTGCAGTGAGTCGCTGGGGTCGACCCCCAGACCCCAGCACCCTGCCCTCCGCACCCCCACCGCGCGCAGCCAATACAACAGACACAGAAAGGGCCTTGGCATTAGTGTACTTCCAAAACTTGACCTCCTGACCCCAAGGCTAGACCAAGGGGCCTTCTGGACCCCCAGACACACACCACAAGACTCGCAGGTGACAGAAAGGCCTTGAAAGAAGCGGCCACCCTACCCGCTGCCGCGGAGACTGTCGGGGCGAAGGAGACCGGGCAGCTCAGCAGCACCGCTCCTTGTCTCTTTGCTCCGCCTCTTTGCTCGGTTCAATACTCTGGCCTGAGAGAAGCTGGACAAAAACAGCGCTCAGGCTGCCCCTTGACAAAGAATCCACCCAAACCTGAGTCTGTGCTGAAAAGGGTCTTTCATGCCTGTTGAGGCAGGCCCGGGACCTGAGGTTTTCATACAACTTCCCCCTGATTGTTGAGCCAAAAATACACTTTTATTCCTACCATTACAATATTTTTCTATTACACATTTACAGAAACTATCCTTTGAGATTAAAAAAACATTGACGTTCTTATGGCATAAGTTAGTTAAAGGGAACTCAGCTGCACAGAACTGGTATGAATTTGGACTGAATGAGATTGCAATTTCTTCTAATGCAGCTGGTGCTATTTAGCTAACCAGCTGCCTAAAATATCATAATAAAACTTCCTTCTAGTCATAAATGGAAAACGAAAGTAGCTGAAAGATAATCTATGCAGTTTATTTATTTATTTTTGCTGACTCTTACCTTTGCATAACTTTACACACACAATTGTTCATGCTTTAAAAATCAATCAAAATGTTAAACTCAGTCATACATACACGAAGGTTTCATTTATATTATTGTTTCTGCCCTTCTGTTGGTAATGTCTCACAATAAAATTACACAAATATAAAATAAAACTAACAAGGAAATGTTGGTACTTTTATGTTGTCATTGATCCTAGTCATATGGAAAACTACACAAGTGCACAGAGTAAATCCTTTTTCTCTTAGAATACAGCCAGGCATACTAGTAGAGTAGCTGAATGCGAAATTATTAGGATCTACTAAAGTAATAAAAAAATTTAAAAATTGTACATTGAAAATTCTTAAAAGAGTTACATAAAATATTTCATGTCGATAAATGTTAATACTTTTTGGTTTCTACTCTGCAAAACCCCTAACTGGGCTTCTGCCCTTAGCTCATCACAGACTTTTCCGTGCTAGGGTATTAGCTGGCATTTGGAAAATTCCCTGGTGTCTGAATCTGTTAAAATAGCAACTTATCTAACAGCAAGGGAAAAATTCACATTGGTTAGTGTAAACTTGAGATTCGGATGCTCCATCAACATCAAAATTAAGCTATTTATTAACTGCTCATCAGCCTTTGCCTCATTAACTAGCACTACAGAAGCAGTGTATTTGAAGCTATGCACCTATGGAATTCAAATTTAGCTCAATTCCATGTTGTGTTATGTATTCCTAATATGTAACAAAATTATTTGCTTTCCAACTACTGGGTTTTATGGGCTTAGTGTAATTTCTTCTCAGTCTGTAGACCTCTCAAATTTGCATAACTGTTTTATTGGTGTATTTACAGATAAGTTTTTATTTGCACATAAGGACAAAAAGGTGAAGTGAAATTTGGTCCCAATGGAAACCTGTTAGGTTCCCTGAACATATGGCTCATTGGGCTGTTACTTCCTTTTTGAGATCATTTTCCACAATTTTTAATATATACATCAATTTGACATCAGTTATAAAGAAAATATATTGGCTTTGAAGCTGCCTCCACCTGGGGCATATCTCTTAATAACAAACCACGTAGTCAGGTGTACTTCTGGATTTACAGGTTCTCGGAGAACAAGGCATAATTTGAAACCAGTCAGCACTGACAGTTGTTTTATAGTCTTTGAAATCAGGTAGTTCTTTGAATTCTTAGAACACTATAGCCACAATGATTTGATTAATGCAGTTTAGGGGTGACTGCCTAAACCTCTTTTCAGAAGGCTGTGCATTTGGAATCCACATTCTTACAATGATTTCTCTCACTAGTTACAAATGATGCAAATCTCATTTGTTGAAAGTGTGTGGTGCCAGCTTAAGACTTAAGGGGAAAATCACAGCACTGAAAAAGATGTAAATGTTCAATTGGTAAAAAGAAAAAAGGAGGTGGGGGAACCCATGCTAAAACATGTGCCTATTTCCATTATGCTTAATTTACTATTCAAAACAAGTTTTTCCTAATAAGCTCTATTGTTTCTTTCTGTTTTGTAAAATTTAGTATGTGTGAGACAAAATCCAGATTCAGAATGTGAATGAAGTCTGTTTAGCAAAAGATTTTTGGAGCTTAAGGTTCAAGAAGGACATCAAATCAAAAGAAACATCATCTATATTACTGGTAAGGTATAAGGAAGCAAATTTCTGAGTTCATTTTTAGAACCAGTTATAACTATATTGCCAACTTCCTCCAGCCTCAGGGCTTCTCATAGATGAATTCATACACTTAGAGTGCACCAAGAGCTAGAATATTCAGAATGACATGCCAGTTATATTTAATAAATAGCTGTAGCTCTCATTTTATGGCAGTCTTTCTTTTGAAGCCTCAATCACCAAACAGCACTGAAGTAAGTTATCAAAAATGTTATCCCCTTGTCCTGCCTATACAAGATCAGATGTCTTTAAGTCATTCACATCTGTCTAGGGAATCCACACTTGCCTATGGAATTCCTTCAGGTTTAACCATTCTCCCATGTTTCAATGTCCCTGGAGTGTGCCTGTGTCCTTTGTTATTTAGAGCTCTACCATGAATACTTTCAAAAAGTGTCTTGCTGATATTCTTTGGAAGGAGTATATAAAAGATTAGTATCACTTACTAATTCAAGGAATAGTAGTCTTAAAAATAAAATGTGAAAGTTGGCCTAATTCAATTTTCTTTTTGTGAGGACAATAAATAAATAAATATCAAAAGAGAATGAATGAGTCTCTCAAACCTACTCAAGTAGCTGGAATTCAGCTCAGACTCTCCTGACTGTCAATCCACTGCTTTTTTTTTTTTTCCTAATAATCTCTCACCTCAAAAAAAATTATGGTTTTTCTCTGACTTTGCATTTGGCTTTATAGGAAGCTTAAGTCATTTCCGACATCTTTTTATACAAAAACACTAACCATTATGTTAAACCACAGGGAGGGCAGGGAGCTTGACATTACCTGATAATGGAGTTGGTTTACTAGTTAGGTATTGTCAGTTTATCACCACCCTGACATGGGCCCCAGTGCATTTCTGCTGACAGGAGGATGCACTTCATCACTGAGCATTGAGCATTCCTCAGGCCAGCTTAGATGAGGGAGGGCAAATACTGGGATGTATTTTTCTAGTTTGAGACACAAACTAAGGTACGAAAGAAGATAGAAAGGATTCACACTTCTAAAGTGTACGGTTAACCTGAACCATAACTCCCAAACCACAATGCTAACTTTCAATAGTCTAAATTCTAAACCAAAGGTTAGAGCTTGCCTGGAAAAGAAAAGAAAAAGAAAAGAAAAGAAAAGAAAAGAGCCTGTGTATTTTCTAAAACTATTGATTTAAAACTAAACCAAATTAAATATTTCATTTGGCTCCAGAGTTGCCCTTTCCTTGATGAAGATGGCCCTGTGGCTCAGAGGGAGGTCTCAGCCCTGTGTTATCTTCCCTTGGTGTTAGTGAATCATCTCTGAGAACAGCTCTCATTAGACAAATAGTTTCTCCATTTGCAGTTGTTAAATAGCATCAAGCGTCAGGGAAAAAGGGGCATCCAGGGTGGGTGCATTCAGGCAACTTCAAGCAATTGTCTTAAGAGGCAGGCTAGCTCACTGGGAACCCAAAGTTTCCAGAAGGGTGATGAGGCTTGCTTGAAAAATCTCTCTCTAACCGGACTGGGGGGAAAATGCAAGCGCTGGCTTCCTCCATAAAGCCGCTTTGTCCCCCCCACACACCTCCAATGCACACACACTTCAATATGCAAAGATCCACTGGGTGGTATTCTTTTTCCTGGGCTTTTTAGTGCTGGTATTTTTAAAAGCCTTTTCTTTCAACATCTCCAAGACCCTGGATATGATTTCTTTCTAAGTTAGAACTTTTGATAGCTTTCAAAGCAGATTTTGCTCTACCTTTCCACCTTTAACGTTTTCAAGTCCCAAATTTGTTTTCTTTCAAAATAAACTAAATACTACTCAGTAATGTGGATCTAGGGCTGGGATTTAGCTCAGTGGGTAGAGCGCTGCGCTGCAGTCTCTGAGGTCCTGAGTTCAATTCCCAGCACTGCAAAAATGGGAGAAGGGCCTGGCAATCCACTCCCAAGGCAATCCCGAAGCACTCAGCCATTGAAAACCCTATGAGGGTCGCTATGAGTCGGATAACTCGACAGCACCTAACAACAACAACAACAACAACAACAATGTAGATCTATGGTAAAGGTTTAGACAATATAGGTATAATCCTGCCATGGGTACCATTATAACACTGCTTGCAGACATGCTATGGTACCATCTACTGGCTGGGAAGGGAGCCCTTCTGTAGACAACCTTAGGGAAAGAATCCTGGCCCATTTCCGTATGAAGATGCAACAAAGACACTGCCACTTCCTCCTACAATATAAGGCCATTTCCAAGTTGCTTCAGTCATTCCTTCCTCCTCCACTCTACAATGTGTTTGAAAAGTATGCTGTAGAGGCAACTCATTCTCTTTTTCAAGGCAATCTTGAATATGAGGATCACATCAGAGAATGAGCCTTCTTGTGTGGTTTCTTCAAGAAAGTACTTTTTAGTTAGGATGGCAGATTTAGCCCGCAAAAATACAGAATACCCAGTTAAATTTGAAATTCAGATAAACAACAAATAATTTTTAAGGATAAGCATGCCCCATGCGATATCTGGCTAGCCTATTTTTAGGAAAATAGTGTGGAGCTAATATGCATTTTTCTACCTGGAATTTTCTTTCTTTTTCTTTCTCATTCCGCACGCAAAGTCCCAGGGCCTCTTAAATCTCTCTCAGCATTTAGTGTACATACCACTCCTCTGGCTTTTAATTATGCAAGATTTTATTTTGTTTTTAAATATGTGTTCATATCGTCTTCTCCATGATAACGTGAGCGTCTAAAGAGAGAGAACGTGCACCACATCATTTCCTCCTTCCCAGAATCCCCTCGCATCTCTCTCGCCATTCCTTCCACACTGCCTCAGGTGGCCTAGGAGGTACACCTGGGACTTCTTTACTCTCACCTCTGACCCAGCCTTAAAGGAAAACTGAGGTTGAGGATGGGGCCGTGGAGGCGGGGGAAAAGGGAAGAAGTCAAGCGGGCTCCTACGTTCCTTCCAGTTCTGCCCGCGGGAGGGCCGGGGCCGAGGCAGGGCCTTCCCCTGTGGCCTCCTCTGGGCGCCGGCCTGTCCAGCCTGCTGCCCTGCAGGGACCCGCGAGGCGGGGAGGCGCGCCCGGGCCCCGGGGCCTCCAGGCAGAGCGAGCGGCCCTGGGGACCGGCAGAGCCCGGCGCCCGGGGTCGGAGAGGCCGGGAACCTAGGCTCCGGGTCCGCAGGTGCCCAGGCCTTTCCCGGCCCGGCCGCGGCTGCCCCAGTCTCGCTTCCGCCCGGCGATTCCCCCCATCATTGACTGCATTGTTTGCATTAATATGAATATCTTGTTCTGTTTGTTTTGTCTCCTGGGAGCCAATAAAGCTGTGAGTTTTTTCTTTACACCAAATGCAGCTCTACGGGCGATCAATCAATGGGTAGTCTTCGGATAATCTGTGAGAGTGAGAAATCTAATAAAGCTAGCGACTAAAAAAGGAAAGCAAAATCTATTTTTCTCCTAGGTTAGCTACGTCAGGAATAGTGTGTTCCACTTCAGCTGCTGGAGGTGGGTTTAACTTGGAATTTGTTTTCTTTTGTTTTTTAATAAATTTAAATGTCAACATGAGAGGGAGGAGAGCTGAGAGGAGAATGAGGAGAAAGAGGGATGTTTAATAGTCTTCTATTTTCTGATGGTAGGCGGATTCTTGCAAGGAAGAAAATAGTTCCTTCGAAGGTCCCAGAAAGTGAGAAAGAGATGGGGTTCTAATAAAATGTCCTTTGGCAGAGAGGCCCTCGCTCAGTTGTCCATAGAGACAGGAAATGTAAATTAACAATGAAGTTAACTAAAAGATGATAATAAATCAAGTTATTATTAGTGTGCCCTGTTCCTGTCACTTGTTTGCTAAACTTAACTCCCCAGATGCATTTTCTGGAAGGCCCCTCAGCTATCCTTGGCAATGCAAGAAAGATGAGGGAGATCTGCCTGGGCTGCTGCCCTGCTCCTCACAGAACAATGCAAACCTAAATCATTTATAAACAGATCAAAATAACAATCTGAATTATCTAACATTAACAGCTGAACTGAAGAGCCCAAGATTATGTGATAAATTGTTAAATTGCAGTAGCATTGTTTTGGATTGCTAATTAAAAAAAATAAGTAAACCCCATGACTCTAGATATGACAACTGAAAATTCCCACAAATTATTTAATAAATGAAGCGTCTAACAACTTTAACACTTCCTGGTCGCCTTGTTAATAAATGTAATTTGAGGTAGATTTTTAAAATCTTCAATCTAAACAGTGAATTCATTACCCACCATTCAGATCTCTGGATGCCTATGGACTTCTTGGAATTAGGTGTTAAATAGACAAAAGTGAACCAAACTGCCTTTAAAAGCACAGCATGACCATGTAATTCTTTTTCCAGTTTGTGGTAAAAAATGATGAAACTTCTTTCCAAGTAGCTATCACCCAGATTTAGTGTGAAAAGTAGTGTAATTGTAATTCACGCCATCAGGGTCTATCGCTGATAGACGATCAGCTGTTCTGTGGTGGGGAGAGGCTTTCTTTTCAAATAGGAAAGCTGCCAAGTGCTCTGCGATACCTCCAGCAAGCTTATCAGATTGAGTTCAGAGCCAAAACAGCAGCTGCACACATATGCAAATTGGCAATTAATAGTATAACATTCTGCAAAAAAAAAAAATGTTTAAAAAATTTTTAAAGAAAATAGAGAGAGCTACCTGAACATTAACCTTCACTGTAACTGAGGCTTCTAGGATGAATGACTAAGGCTTAATTACCCTCTGGAAAGGACTTCTCTTTATTGCCTTCTCTTCTGCAAATCAAGTCTTTGTTGTCTTTCTGGGTTTTGTCTATTTCACAGAACATAACAATGGGCTCTATAGGAAGAAGTTTAAAATAACTAAAAAGACCTTATCTTTTGATTCCAGAAAAGGGGTGGTGGTGGTGGAATTAAGTCATTTCTATTGATCATTCTTTCTACACACAGAGATTATAAACAAGGGCTTTAGCATCCTTGTGAAAAAGACATTTTGTTCATCATCTTCCACTACAGCTTGCAATGGGAGCAAACTTCAGGTCCTTGGGGTAGAGGGAAAGGGGTTGCTTGTCTCTGTCTTGGTTTCTGTCTCTCTCTTCCTCCCATTGACACCAATGCCATTTTGTATTCTTCATGCAGCAGTTTTCAGAAATCCAGCAAGGTTTATGGTTTATGTTGCCCAGTATGTATAAACAGAACACTCTCAAGTGTTTTTTTTTAATTACAAAATCAAATAAATTTGTTAAACTTAACATCCCAGTGTCCCCACTCCACCCCAATTCCCTCCCCCAACCCACATACAAACACACACAAGCACACTGCTTTTCCTGATGTAGTCACACAGTAGCTGTGAGTAGTAATAGGGTGACCACCTTAGCCCCAGAAAGAGCCTGGCATTTCCACAATAGGCTTTCCCCCATTGCATTGAGTCTTCCTCTCTTGCTCCCTTTTTCTCTCTCTTTAATAGTATGATGGTGAGGGTAACTAGCAACTGTTTCAGATAATCTGTGAATTCTTTTGTTGTTTTTTGTTTCCAGAACTCAGGCCCTCATTCATCCTAGGCAAGTCCTCTATCACTGACCTACATCTTTAGCCCTTGTGAATTCTTAACAGTTACATTTCCATAGTTGCGCTCCCTGTTTCTGGGATATTCTGTGACCATGGAATTGGGGGTCTTATAAACATTTCCAGGTTCTAGGAGTTTAGTATTTGAATGAAGATACAGATTCCTTTTAATGTGTGAGGGCAGAGGAGGTTTGATTTTGTTTTATTCTTCTGTATGTTATGGAATGAGATTGTATATAAGTATAATGTATATATACATATACATATGTATATGTATACATATGTATATGGTACATATATAATATGTACCATAGCTGCAGAGTTGCAACTATTATTTCTGTCTGATTCTGTTTCATCACTTAATGTTGTGGCATTCCATTTTATTGCAAATCAACTATATCTTCAGTTTAAAAACACTCTTTTTCTTATACTCTAGGTATACTTCTCTTATAATCTGAGACAAATTTTGGATTATTAATGTTCCAATTGAAAGTATACTGTATACTTTTGTTGCCAATCCTGGCTTTGAAGCTTGGATATCAACACTTTTTATGGGAAATATATCCACATAGAATTTAAATATATTTGTTTATATTTCTTGGAAGAAAAATTTTGGATAACTGTGAATTAAGCATCCAGTTCAATTTGGGGTATAAAATATTTTGAGCCTTTCGACAAGAAAGGAAAAATATTTCCTCTAAATAACCAACTCTTTGAGTAGATTGCAATTTTCTAAATATTTAGAATTAAGAGAACTTTGTCTGATTCCAACAGAAGCATCTTATGTCCTGAAGACTAAATGTATGATAGGAAAAATATCAAGTCTAAATTTTATTCACAAGTATTGTTTTTCTTGACTTGTGATCCAATTTGAATGCAGTCAGATTTTTTCATTTTCTTATGATTAAATGAAGAATGGTTTAAAAAGATAGAACAAGTCAATTGAAAAGTTGCTTTTGAATAAAACAGAAAATGGGAATGCCAACTTTCGTTCTCTATAACTTCATTAACATGGTTGTATAGACATTTGCATGTAAAATGTAGTTAACAAAAATTACACAGAAGTAAATTTAGTCCTCCAGTGCCTACCTCTATGGTGAAATCAGACCATTTGGCATAGTTTGAAGTCTTCCAAGAAGCCTGGTTTCCACCTGGAAAATAAATTACTAAATTTGAATGTGTTACTTATACTATGGTGAGTTGTCTATCTGTTACATTTTATTTTAGTGCATATACTAGAAATTGTATTTAGAGTGTTCTAAAATTGTCATCTGTCAAGGTAGAGAATTATAATAATATAATTATACCCAGAAAAAGTGTCTGACTTTAGATTATTTTGGTGCTGTTACAAATATGCACTTTTTAAAATTCAGAATGTTTATCATAAGTTCATATGTTTAATTGTCAAATTTTGACATTAATTTAGATTAGCTATAGCAAATGTGTATTTTTCTTCCTCCCTTCTCTTTTTGGGTGCTGGGGATTGAACCCAGGATTCCATATATACTGAACATGTGTTCTGACACTGACCTAACTGCCCCCCCCAGTCCTCTTCCCATTTATTGATACATAGATAATGCTTATACACAGTCTTCAATGTAGTATATATACACTATTGTATTTACTATGCTTCATTTTTAAGTGGTACTTTAAATTTTTCAACTAAAAAATTTCAAATCATTATTGCATTCTCAATTCATTGATATATCCTACTATATTAAGTTATAAAGAATTTGACTCTGAGTTATAAGAACTATCTCAAGAAATCAAAGATTCTGTTTTATGACAAAGTATCAAGGAATCAAAGATTTTATGTTTTATGATGTAAAGTACCATAATGACATTATTGATGAAATACCATGGCCAATGAAGACAATAGTTAGTAAATTTATCCAGAAGGAAAGATCTATGTTTTAAAATGTTGCAAGTATACATGGGAAGAGAAGATGATAGTGTGGGACAACAGCTCAGTAAAACCTTGTTACCATAGCCAGTGAAATTTAATGTATTTTTTAAAATGTGTTTATAGATGTTTCTTGATCTTGAAGTGAATTAATCTTTTAAAGTTTAGGAAGCAATTTTTTAATTCTGACACACATTTTCTAAACTGAGTTAATAGGTGTAGTGGTAGAACTCTGTACTTTCAAGCACAGAAACTTTATAGTTCACAACAATATACACAAATATTTCTAATTATTACTACCTTTGTAATGACTATAATTATTATGTTTATAATTTTTAAAATTCTAAAGGACTCTGTGAATCCAGGTGAATATTTAATGGATACTACCTTCTGTGTGAATGAAAAGAAGAAAAACTTGATTCTTACTTAAAGGTACTGTATTAGAGCTATATAGTATTAAAATATTTTCTTTTAGCACAAGGTATTTGTTTTAAAGAACTGATCTGAAGGACTCAGGACATTTTCTACCCAGTAAACAGAATAAAGATCCATAACTTGATATGACAAAGGGGAATTCATCTGAGAAAATTATGTGTTTAAGAAATTTACTTAGAGCTGGGCTTGGTGGTGTATGCCTGTAATCCCAATGACTTGGGAAATCATGGCAGGAGGATCACAAGCTCAAGACCAGAGGCTGCCTGCATAACTTAACAACACCCTGTCTCAAGATAAAAGAGTAAAAAATGAGGTAAGGGTGCAGATTAGTAGTAGAGCACTTGCAAAGCATGTGTGAGGCCCTGGGTTCAACTCCCCAGTACTTCAAAAAAAGAAAGAGAGAAAGAAAGAAAAGAAAGGAAGGAAGGAAGGAAAGAAAGAAAGAAAGAATGAATGAATTTACTTGGCAATAGATTAATAGTCTAAGAAGTGATGGTAACAGAATAAAATTAATTCTTTGTTAAGCACTTTCTCTGTGCTAGACACCTCATGTACATTTCTTCATTCATTTGTAATAAACACCTTATGAGACGAGCATAAGCATCTTCGTTTAATTTTGTTTAACATTTGAGGTGAATGATGCCAAGTTTAAGTCATATAGGTAGTAATGAAGGGGCCTCTGGGGTTGTGGAACTCCAAAGTCCATGGTCTTATATGATGTAGTTCCTACACTCTGGTGATGGAAGCATAGAGGCATGGAGGAGGTTTGAAAGCTGACTCTTTCTTCTCTTAAAATTCCATTTTTCCTTCACTGAATTCAAAAGAGTAATGAAAGAGTCCAAGAATTTAGCAGTGTAGTGGAGGTCCATTTGATTAGGAAGTCTTTACATGAGTAGAAACAGCATTGCTTTGGTACATGCATAAAGACAGGCAATCTATGCATCCATCCTCAAATTTAGCAATTCGAAGCAGTTAGCTACACGGACAGTTTTGTATGCATTGCTAAATGCAGACACAAAAACTGCATTTGCAAAAAGAGGAAACCCAGTTAAACTAGGTTGCAAATTTGGCCCTAATTTAGCGTAGCATTTGTGATACATATAGGTTAGAGTGACATTTATATAATGGTGTGAAATATGAGAAAGTTCCAATGCTAGACACAAAGACTTTTAAAAATTGCTTTTGCCTACTTTGGTTAGTTTAAGAAACAGGAGGAAGAATTTGGTTTTTCAAGTGATGGGAAGCCTTTAAGGATGTTGGAACACTGTTCAGTCCCCTGGGGTTCTGCCTGCTGTACAATTTTAAATGTCTTTTAGCTAAAAAATTGGCCAACAAGGGAAACATAGAGATGAAATCTCTTTTTCCTTATCTGGGAAGTGAGAAACGATAGGGGCTAGCATCATCCAATTGTGATAGCCAAATAAATGGTCAGCTTTTAGGGTCAAAAAGTCATAATCTATCCCCCTAGTTAATTTTCTACCTAACTGGAATGACTCCATACATATTAGAATTCAGTTTGGAAATTCTGTCCTTATGTTCTGTTTTAGACATAGGTTTCAGTTTAAGAAGTACAGCCAGAAATGAAACTAGATAAATACACCATGTTTCATATACATGCCCTCATCATGGTACCTGAAACTATTTCCATTTCCCCATTAAAGACCACTGGAGGGCAGTGTTTTCTCCTTTGGGAACCATACTTGGTCTGGGGAGACTGCATTTTGATGTGTTAGGAAGGCGCTGGGTTATAGAAATGAGTTGCACTTCTCATTCAGGCTGTGTTTGGGATTTACCACCTCCTGTTTACATGTCATAGAGGTTGTTGCTTATACTGCCACCTAATTCCGTTGTGCCTAAAATCACATACCAAAAGAGCATCATGTACAATATTTGCTCTTTAAGAGTCTTAAAGCTTTCTATTAATTAATCATTTGAGAATTGTGTAAAATTTATTTTGTTAATATAAACAGCAAGTGAAAGAAAGATATATGAGTGAGTAGTTTTAACTAGCTGCTTTGCTCTTCACAATTTCAGTATTTCATTAAGTTAACATTAATTTTATTTTCAGGACAATTTTATTATATATAGATAATGTGTTTGGGTAACATGTTTGTCACCCAGTCATTAAGTCAATATTTTCTAGCAAAGACAAAAGGAAACTTTTCCTAGATTATTTGCCATTTTTTATGATTTGCTTTGTTTCTTACTCCTCTGATAATAATATGAAAAAATTTTGATGTGTTTTGCTTAAAAAATGATCTGCTGCTGATTACTAAATTATAAAATTATACATATGTATTTATTACTTAAGGATGAAACTACATTACTTACTATAACTTGGTGGGGGGTTCATTTAATCTATCTAAAGGCATATATGCTAATTGAATTTCTTTAACTCTAGTAGCCATGTTTCATTTTTTAAAAGGAAAATATATTTTACCTTTGTGAGTTTGTCTAAACAAAAATTGCTATTTTTGCAAAAACCAGCATTAAATTTTAATCTGATGTTTTGATTTTTTTTTTTTTTATTTTGTTTGCAGCCATAGCACCCTGGCATCTGATCCTACCTGATCTCCGAAGCTAAACAGGATGGGCCTGGATGTAAGACTGTCTGGGAATACCAGGGGCTGCAGGCTAGGGAAAAGGACCTGGCAATCCACTCCCAAAACATTTTGCCATTGAAAACCCTATAAATAGTGAAGAAGCACTGACAATAGTGCCAGGATGGCACAGTATCAGGGAATGTTTCATTCTTTTGTGCATAGGGTCACAATGAGTTGGACTTGACTCCACGACACTGAACAACATTTCTTTTAACAGAGTGCTTAGAAACTTACCTGGGATTTTTCCAAGATAATGCAAAGCCATCAGTCACTATCAATATCTTTACCATGAACATTTAAAAAAATATTTTGTTTTTATAACTTTTTTTTCTGATTAGAAGAGTAATGCATGTTCACTGTGGAGATTATGTAAATAACAAAAGTAATAACATATATCAAAACATCACATGGTGCCCCATAAATATGTATACGTTTTATGTATCAGTTAAAATTTTTAAGTAAAATAAATAAATAAAATACAATTAGTAATAATAAAATAAAACCACCCATAATCATAACCACTTTTAATCTTTTGGTGTTTACCTTTGTAGAGCTTTTCATCTTTCTTCTTCCTTCTCCTTTCTCTTCCTCTTCTTCTTTTTTCTTTCTTTCTTTTTTTTTTTTTTTTTGCCATACTTGGGGATGAACCCAGGGCCTTGCGCTTGCATGCTCTGCAAGTGCTGGACCACTGAGCTGCATCCCTAACCTATTTTTTTTAACTTTTTGAGATAGGGTCTCTCTAAGTTACACAGACTGACTCTGGGCTGGAACCTGCGATCCTCCTGCCTCCTCCTCCCCAGCTGCTGGGACTACAGGCATGCACCACCGCACCCGTCTTCTTCTTTTGGAGAGTTGGGGATCAAACCCAGGACCTTGCAAATTGCAGACAAGCTCTTTACCATCAAACTATACCCATTTAACTTTTCTACACCATAAACAATGCTAAGATGAGCATTTCTGTATACGTTTATAAGTATTTCCTCTAGATAAATTTCTAAAATAAATTTCAGGATCAAAAAGATTTTTTATAAGTTTTGATACATAAACCAGAGTATTTTCCAAAAATGGAAACATATGAGACTGTCCATTTATCCATATCTTCACCAACACCAAATGTTATCAGATTTTTAACATGCTGTAATTTGATGTACGAAAAAGATTGTTCTTTTACTTTCTGTTACTTTCCTTATTTGAAAAATTGAATATATGTCATGTTTATTTGCCATTTATGTTAGTGTTTTATGGCTTGCTTATTTCTACACATCATCCTTTTTTTTTTTTCAATTGGTGTGTTTCTATATCTTAATTAACTTGGGAGAGTCCTTTATATAATAAGGATAATAAAACTGTACTATACACTTTGGGAGAAGGGCCTGGCAATCCACTCCCAAGGAAATCCCGAAACAGCCATTGAAAACCCTGTGAGGGTCGCTATGAGTCGGATATCAACTCGACGGCACCTAACAACAACAACATACACTTTACCAATATTTTTCCAAGCTAATCTTTATCATATTTTGGGTTTTATTTTTCCAGTTTTAAGTTGATTTCTCAAATGTTTTAAGTTTTCAACACTTGTTTGTCCGTTTAGAAAATCTTCCTTACAAAAGGTTAGATGAATATTCACTTTTTATATTTTCTCCTACATAGTTGATGGCTGTTTCATTTCTTGCTTTCATTTTATACATTTAATATTTCAACAAATTTGCCATTTGTTTAGGTTTATCAAGTGAGGGGAGGATTTGATCATTTTTTCCAATTGTTAAGCAGCTCTTCCCTGCATGCTTATTGAATATTATACTTTGTTCCTACTGATTTAAAAAGACTTACAAATCCAACTGAAAGTTTTTATGTTCTAGGGTCCAATCCTGAGATTAACTTCTGCTCCACTGATTTTTGTTTTCTTCCACACTTATCATAATATTTTAAGAATACACTCTTCCATAGGGTATTAAAAATCCTTCTTAAACAGGTTTTTTTTTCAAAATTTTCTTTGTCATTCTTGACTATTCTTTCATACACTTCAGAATTACTTTAGTAAGTTAAAAAGATTCACTTGAGAACATATGTTCTGCTATGGAAAAATGCCCAAGATATATTAAGTGAAGAACAGTATGTATAAGATTATCCCTCTTAAATTAAAAAAAAGGGCAGAAAAAGCAGAGAAGAGTGGGTGCATGCCCATGTGTATGTGAGTATGTGCTTTATGGATACATGCAAAAATTTTGAAAAAAATGACCAAAATCATTATTAACAATAGTTTCGTTTGGTGAGTGGGAATGGAGATTATGGGTAAGAAGAACTTTTGCTTTTTACTGTAGAGTGTCTTTTTCTGCAGCTTAGATTTACTCCCAAGGAAAACCGTGATTCTTACAGATCTATTTTTTTTAAGTCTTTTAAAAAAAACTCCCCAAAAAGATATTTGAAAAGCTAATTACTGTCAGGCATGGTGGCACACTCCTCTAATCCCTGCTACTTGGGAGGCTGAGGCAGGAGGATCACAGGTTCCAGGCTGGAGGCACTCTGTACAATTTAGCATGATCTTATCTCAACTTTTTTTTAAATAAGAAGGTTGGGGGGTGCAGCTCAATGATAGACGACTTAACATGCACAAGGCCCTGGGTTCAATCTCCAGGACTGGAAAAAAGTAAAATCTAATTACACATAAAAGGACAAATTCTGTGTGTCTCCACTCATATGAGGTAACAATAGTGGTCCCATTCGTAGAGACAAAGTGAAATGGTGGTTGACAGCGGCTGAGATAAGGGGAAAATGGAGAACTACTGTTTAATGAATATAGAGTTTCTGATATGCAAGATGAAAAAAAGTTCTGAAGATAGATGGTAGCACAACAGTGTGAATGTTCTGAATGCTGCTGAACTGTACAATTAAAATAGTTAAAGTGGTAAATTTTATTTTACGTATGTTTTGCCATAATCATCATCATAATAATAATAATAATTGTGACTAATTATAATTACTTACCTCTGGGGATTAGGATCAAGGAGGGAGGAGGTAAGCCAAGGATATATTTTTCATTTACTATTTTCTTCATGGCCTGAACTTTTTGTGAGAAGCCTATGTTGGAATTTTTAGTTGGGTGCAGTGGTGCACAACATAATCTCAGTGACTCGGAAGGCAAACAGGAGAGGTGCAAGGGAGAGACCAAAGGCAGCCTACATAATTTAGCAAGACCTTATCTACAAAATTAAAAAGAAAAAATTATGTAGTAGTTAACTTGCAAGTTCATTGGAAATTCTAATCAGAAATACATTAAATTATAAATGAATTGGGATATTCTTATAATATTGTGATTTACCCACATAGGAATACTATTCCAAAATTTGGGGGGAGTTTTGTTGTTGTTTGGTTTGGTTTTCTGAGACTGAATGGGCCTGTTGTGGCCCAGGCTGGCCTCAAGCCCATTATCCTCCAGCCTTATCCTCCTGAGTGTTAGGTTATTGGTGTGTACCACCATGCCTTCCTCTTTAAAAAAAATTTTATGGTCCTCAGTAAAGTTTTGGAATTCTTTTCATATGGATACTATACAAGCTCTGTAGTTCATTAGTTTATCCCTGAGCTTAATATACATATATCTGTATCTCTAGCTTGCAGCCATAGCATACTGGCATCTGATCTTGTCAGAACTCAGAAGCGAGTCTGGATTGGGCCTGGTTAGTACTTGGATGGGAGACCATCTGGGAACATTGGATGCTGTAGGCTTGGGAGAAGGACCTGGCAGCCCACTCTTAAGAAACAATCAGCCATTGAAAATCCTATGAATGGCAGAGAAGCACTGACAATAGTGCTGGACATGGCACAGTGTCAGGAAGTGTTTCATCTGTTGTACATAGGGTCCCTATGAATCAGACCCAACTGAACAGCACCGAACAACAACAATAGCAACAACAGTATCTATAATGGGCTATATAGAAATATAAAGAGATATAATAAATATAAAGAGATATAATAAATAAATAATACATATAATAAATATGTATTACATAATTGCTACTGTTGGTAAAAATAATTTGCCTCATTGAAGACTTTTCCAAATTTTTTTCTCTAAATAATTAAAGAATACTCAATTTTTAAAAATTTTCTGAACTTCAACCATAAAAACCATCTTAAAGTAACTGGTCAGTTTAAGTTGGTCAGTTTAAGTTCATGTTAAATTATTGATGTATGTAGAAATACTCTAAATTTAGTCAGTGTAACTGTTTTTATTTATGTGGATTTCTACAAATTATGTAAACATGCCTTAAGAAGGTAGCTATTATGAGAAATATTCTATAACAGAAGTGACTGCCTGTCATTTTTCAAAAAGGGATGCAAATGAGTAAAGAACAAAAAATAATTATTAGTATAGACAGAACTTCCATGAATAATTTATGAGAATCTAGACAAGGAAGGGGGCTGGGATTTGGCTCAGTTGGTAGAGCACTGCGCTGCAGTCTCTGAGATCCTGAGTTCAATTCCCAGCACCACAAAAATGGGGGAAGGGCCAAGGCAATCCCGAAACAGTCAGCCATTGAAAACCCTATGAGGGTCGCTATGAGTTGAATACTGACTCGACGGCACCTAACAACAACAATAACAGACAAGGAAGAAGCAACAGATATGACCTATTTAGGGTCCTGTAGACCTCTCATATTTGTAGGAGATATTGTGTCTATGTATTTTCTTTTCAAAAAGGAAAATGTTTTATTGCTACTGTTTCTGACAATAAATAGATTCTCATTGTAAAAAGCACTAAAATATTTTTTAAGTGTCTCCCCCACTCCTTTCTCAGATCTGAATATGTAGCCCAAGTTGAGATCCAACTCTCAATTCTCCAGCTTCAGGCTCCTGAGTGTTGGGACTACAGAGTCATGCCACCATGCTCAACTCAAAAATACTTTCATGTATGACAATCAGCCATACACCTTTTGCTTTTTACTATAAAGAGCAAAAACCTGCCATAAATGGTACTTTTCCAGTTCTTTAAGAGTTAATTCTACTAACAAATATTTACATTTTTATGTATTTATAAAAATGAAAGTACATTGTACATACAGTCATATAGACTCTTTTTTCTCTTAAAGTATACTCACTACTGTTTTATAATGTCCATAAATATAGATCTTCATAATGCTTAATGGCTACCATGGTTAAAATCCCCCTTATGTCTGTCAGCTTGTACTGTGGTGGTTTGCATGTTGCTGTGATGCTGAAAGCAGTGCCACCGGCACTTCAGATAATAGCAAGGCCACCTATGGTGGACAGATCTTAGCTGAGCTTCTAGACTAAGGGAGAAGGACCCAGCAGCCCACTCCTGAAACAATCAGCCATTGGAAATTCTATGAATAGCAGAGAAGCAGTGTCAAATAAAGTGCCAGAAAATGAGCCTCCGAGGTTGGAAGGCAATTCAAGAAATGACTGAGGAACAGTTTCCTCTCAAAAGTAGAGTTGACCTTAATGATGGGAATGGAGTAAAGCCCCTGGGACTTCCTTTTGCTGAAATGGCATGACTTAAAATGAGAAGAAACATAGTGGCTGCAATAATGAACTGAAACATAGGAAGATCATGTGCATGGCACATGTTGAGTAGTGCTGTACTTAAGGTTCCTATGAGTCAGATCCAACTCAATTTTCACTAACACCATTATACTATATATTTTATTTTATGGATGTTCTATTATTTATTTATTTATTTTATGTTATATTATTTATTTTTATAGCACTTGGGTTTAAACCCATGGTGATGCCTCTGGTCTTGAACTTGTGATCCTCCTGCCTCAGGCTCCCAAGTTTCTAGAATTATAAGGATGCTCCACCACACCCAGTTATAATTTATTGATCAATCTCCTGTTGATTAACATTTGAGTAGTCCTAAACTTTTTACAGTGAAAATTGTACACTTAGAAAGTTAAGGCATAATGAGTTGAAAATAGTGAGTTCAAGGTCAACCTATGATACATAAGGAGATTCTTCTCAAAGAACAAAACAAAACAAACAAAAAATAGAAACACTATTGAACAACTTTGCATAATTTTAAGTCTTAAAATTAAATATTTTATCTTAAAATTAAAGTACACATTATCACCTGTCATGGTTTGAATATAAAATGTCTTTCAAAGGTCATGTGCTTTAAGATAGGTCCCCAGCTGGTGGTGCTTTTTGTGGAGGTTATGGAAACTGGGAAGTGAGATCTAGCTTTTTGGAAGTGAGTCATTGGGGTCAGGCCTTTGGAAGTTTTTACCTGGACCCTCAGCCTAGTCACTCTCTGCTTCCTGCCCCTTGATGCTGTACGCCACAGGCCCTGCCTCCACCACCATGCCTGTCCTGCCACCATTATGATCCTCTGTGAGCTTCCAATAAACCTTTTCCTTTCAAAGGTTGTATGAGTTTTTCTGCTACAACAATAGCTAATGTATCACCAAACTGCCCTTTAAAACAGATCATAATAATTTTACTCTCAGTCTTTTTCCTATATTGAATATTAATATTATTTTTTAAATCTTGCTTTCTTTTAGGTGAGAAATGATATTTCATTAATCTTTTAATTTCTAGAATTTGATTACTAATGAGATTTATCATGTCTTCCTTCATATTTAAGGCTTATTATTTTCTACATTTGTGAATTAACTATTCTATCCTATTCTTGCTATTCCTATAGAGTTTACATATTTATTTATTATTCATTCATTTATTTATTTTTCTGGTGCTGGGGACTGAAACCAGGGCCTTGGACATTCTAGGCAAGCACTCTATCACTGAACTGCATCCCTCATCCCTACCTGGAGTATACATTTTATTGTTACTGACCTCTAAGTGCTTCTTAAAGTTTAAAAGTGTTAATCTTTTGTTTGGGCCATGTATTTTTTCAGTGTGTCTTTATTTACCTTGTTATGCCATTTTTTGCCAAAGTTTTCTATGTAGTCAACTTTACAAGTTATCACTGTGTTTAATGCCCTTCATATCACTTTTAGAAAAACATTGTCTATTAGATTAATAAGAAAAAACCCTTCTATATTGTAGTCTAATTATATATATGCTTTTACATTTTATACTTAAATATTCTATTTAGAGTTCTTTCTGGAAGTATAAGTTAAAGATTTATCCATATTTTCCCCAAATGGTTAGTTACTATTCCCACACCACTTTTAAGCTATCCCTATTTTATATTTATTTATATTTATTTATTTATTTTATATTTATTATATTTTTTATCCCTATTTTGTCATCATAGTCTTCAATATGGGTTACGACTAAACATCAACAAAACAAAAATCCTTACGACTGGGTCAGCACGCAACTTCACAATAAATGGAGAAAAGATTGAGGTTGTCGAAGATTTTGCTTTGCTTGGCTCTATAATCAACACCCGTGGAAGCAGCAGTCAAGAAATCAAAAGATGCATTGCTCTAGGAAAAGATGTGGCAAAAGATCTCTTTAGAGTATTGAAAAGCAAAGATGTCACATTGAAGATGAAGGTGCGTCTGACTCATGCCATGTATTTTCAGTGGCATCATATGGTTGTGAAAGCTGGACATTGAACAAGGGAGACAGAAAAAGAATTGATGCTTTTGAATTGTGGTGCTGGAGACATCTATTGAATATACCATGCCAAAAGAACCAACAAATCTGTCCTAGAAGAAGTGCAACCAACAAATCTGTCCTAGAAGAAGTGCAACCAGAGTGCTCCTTGGAAGCAAGAATGGCCAGACCGCGTCTTACGTATTTCAGATATGTAGTCAGGAGAGATCAATCCCTGGAGAAGGACATCATGTTTAGGAGAGTGGCAGGTCAACGCAAAAGAGGAAAACCCTCCACCAGATGGATTGACACAGTGGCTGCAACAATGGGCTTAAACATAAATAAGATCATTTGCCTGGCACAGACTTGGCAAGTGTTTCGATCTGCTGTACATAGGGTTGCTATGAGTCGGACGTGACTCGCCGGCACCTAATAACAACAACAATTTTGTCAACTAGGGCTAGGATTTATCTCAGTTGGTAGAGCGCTGTGCTGCAGTCTCTGAGGACCCGAGTTCAATTCCCAGCACCACAAAAATGGGAGAGGGGCCTGGCAATCCACTCCCAAGGCAATCCCAAAACAGTCAGCCATTGAAAACCCTATGAGGGTCGCTATGAGTCGGATACCGACTCGACAGCACCTAACAACATTTTGTCAATTAAATTCTTGAATATATTATATTCTACTTCCAGATTTTTGTCTTTTTTTTTCAATGATGTTTTTGAGCTGTGTGATTCTGAGGTATTGTTCAGGTTTTGCTGCAATAGTGCTGAAAAACAAACACTCCCCATATCTCAGTGGTTCACAACAACATACGTTTATTCCTGGGTTATGAGTTTCTGGCTCAGCTGTGATACTGCAGTGTTCTGTTTGACACAAGAGGACTTAATTCCTAGCTGCAGGTCATGCTTGGGACTGCTTCACATGGCTCTTTTCTCAGGCTGACATAAGAACAGCTCCCTAGAACATGTTCTTCTACTGGATGGCAGGAGTGCAAGAGCACTGACAGAACCTTGGCACAGTTCTTAAGCCTCAACAAATTCTCAACAAATTCTCTTTGCCACCCACATTGCATGGTCTGAGAAAATCACTCGACCAACCCTAAGTGAATGAGAATGGAAAGTACATTGTTTCCACACAAAGCATATCAAGGATTTAGAATAAATCACTATTAAAAAATACTCCTATCTACCACACTAAACTACTTATGTTTTCTAAATCTCAGCATCCTCAGGGTCAAAATGGGATCATTGTGAAGAGTCAGTAATACAGATGGCGAATGACAAGCACATTGAACCTGGCATATAGTACTTCAACAAATGTATATCTGCTTCTCAACAATCTACCATTTAAATTTCCATAGATTTGCAAGATATATTTCTTGTGGGAGGGCAGATTAGTTTCTGCTCCTAGCATTGTTTTGAAAGACTTTTCTAACCATTCTTTACCATTTTTTTCTCCAGATGACTTTTGATTACATAATGAATAGACTTGATTACATAACATTTGTTCATCTCTTTAATAACTGAAGAATACCTTCTTGGTCATACTTTTAAACTGATCTTGTTCTGAAGACTTGTTCTGAAGACTTACATCTTGTTCTGAAGACTTACAATGAGGAAGCTGAAGGATGACTCTTGGACCTGTAATAATCATCTTAAATTGTGTACTCAAAAAAGTCAAAACTATACTATATCAATTTGCAAATTCTATTTCATTACTCAGGTGGTTAATGTCTTGAAAAAATTAAAATTAAAATTAGTGTAATGACCATAGTTTTAAAACAATGCTCTAAAAAGGTAAGCACAGGTACATTCATAAACAAATACAGATGGTGCCTGAGTTACAATAGCTTGACTCACAATATTTTTACTCATGCATTCAGCAGAAACTCCTTTAAAGTTTGAATTTTGATCTTCTCCTGGGCTAGCAATATGCACTCTGATCCTCTCACGATGTTGACCAGCAGCAATGAGCTGCAGCTCCCTATTAATCACACAATCACCAGGAGAAATAACTGATCCTCTAAAGAGTACTGTATCTAAGTTATGTGTAGGAGTTTAAGTGTATTAAACACATTTTCAGCATACAATATTTTCAACCTATGATATGTTTATTTGGATGTGATCCATTGTAAGTCGAGAAAAATTGGTCTAGGACTGTATGAGAATGTATAGGCAAAAATTACAGAAGAAAACAACTTAAAAAACTATCAAAAAGGGCGTGAAGGTCTATCTACCATTCTTCATGTATAAACTTATGAAACAGTAAACAATGTTGGCAAAAACAGTTTTTATGATCTCCTAAATAATCTTAAGTAGGCAAGGTGAAATTTCTCCTCTGCATAGTGTATTATTGACACTTTCATTTGAAAATCATTTCCTGATTTGGACCACTTTATTTATTTATTTATTTATTTATTTATTTATTTATTGACAGGGTCTTATGTAGCTCAAGCTAGCCTTGAACTCATGACAATCTTTTTATTACTATTTTCTCTGATCCCCATCTTACTCTTAACAGAGCTTCTGCTAGAAAAGAGGAAAGTTTTGTTTTTGTTATGTATTTTATACGATTGAATTGCCTCATTTAAGGGCATTTTAAGGCTGACATCTAATAAAGAATAGTTTAAAGCAAATGTAGCCATCATCTCTCCCATATGGCCTCTACAAAAGATGATCTGGTCAGCAGAAGGACTGTTGTTGTTGTTAGGTGCCATCGAGTCGGTATCCGACTCATAGCGACCCTCAGGGTTTTCAATGGCTGACTCTTTCGCGATTGCCTTGGGAGTGGATTGCCAGGCAGAAGGACTACAAACCAAATAATCATTTTCTAAAATTTACTGCTATGTTCTAAATGAAAAAGTATGCTAATAAGATGGAACAAAACCTAATGATATTTACTCCATTTTGCTCTAAGGAGTCAAATTCAGAAATAGCCACCCATTTTCCCTGGAAGGAAAATTTTTTACTAAAAAAGTAGAAAATAAAAGCTGTTTTCATACATTTGTCTATAAAAGCATTCCAAGGGGGAAAAATAGACAGATAAAAGCCTTTAAGCAACCTAGGCATGGTGGCACTTGCCTGTAATCCCAGCAATTCAGATGGTGGAGGCAGAAGCATCAAAGAGTTCAAGGGTAGAGGTAGTCTGCATAGTGAGAACCTAACTCAAAACAAAAAATTAAAAACAGCCTGAAGGTAGAGCATGTGCAAACTATGTGAGAGGCCCTGGGTCCAACCTCCAAGTACCAGAGAAAAAATAAAAATAACCTTAAAGCAGGAAAATACAAAAATAATTATATGGGGTTTTGTTTTTAATCATCCATATTATTTTCTTCATTCTTTATATCTAATTCCCTTTTTCTTCTAAATGAGTTGTATTTCTCAAGTCAAGGGAAAAGGGAGACATTGTTGCAGACCAAACACTAAAAGATGTCAATGACATACAAAAATGTAAAAACTCTGACTTTGATCTTAACAGTCTTTAAGGGCACTGGCCTCTCCCTACATTCTGTTTTCTAACCTCTCACCACCTCCCTGTTTAATCAGTGCTGCCATATATTTTGAGCACCAACAGAATAAGTGATGCTGTGAAAGCTACAGCTTTCATTTAAATGCACATCAAATTTTTAAATAGTTGATGATCTAATTGGAGAGACCAGGTAACTTTGAAATTGTTCTTTAAGGAAAATGTAAATGATTTATACAAAGTTTTAACATTATAATGGACGAAAGAACCCCTTGAACTTTTCACTTCTAGAAACTACAGTATTGTCACAGGAATAAATGGTTTCTATGAGAAAACTGATATATATATATATATATATATATATATATATATATATGGTGTATATATGTACACACATGTTTGTTTTTTATGTATTTTGTTTGTTTTTGTTGTATATGTTTTTATTATGTATTTTATATGATTGAATTGCCTCATTTAAGGACATTTTAAAGCTGACATCTAATAAAGAATAGTTTAAAGCAAATGTAGCCATCATCTCTCCCATATGGCCTCTACAAAAGATGATCTGGTCAGCAGAAGGACTACAAACCAAATAATCATTTTCTAAAATTTACTGTTATGTTCTAAATGAAAAAGTATGCTAATAAGATGGA